>WURT03424259.1:0-22779 GCA_009936505.3 Holothuria glaberrima
AAAATATTCACGCTTTAGAATCGAAAATGAGACCGATAAATATCGTGTAACTGATATTGGCGAATATGGTGGAAATGGAGGTAGGATATGTACTAATGCTGTCCTTTTCTTTTGAGTGGTTTTATCTGAACCATAATGAAGAGTCAAAACAACGCCATCCTTTCGTAAATACTTTGCGTCCTTGACAAACGTTTTCAAAAAAAAAAAAAAAAAAAAAATAAGTTTCCTGTCATTTTCATGGACCTTTAAATTTTCTTGATAATTTGGTAAACGGCGTAGACCCTCTTATAAATTACATCTGCTGTATCAGGGGTGTGCAACCTGCGGCCAGCGAAAAAATTTCGATTTGCTTTTTTTGCCCTCGTACGTCTTGTCATTTGACCGCAACTTAAACTTGACATAAGTACAGGATATCATGAAAACAAAGAAACGATCACTCCCTTCAATGTAAAGTGAATATTCTAGATAGAATAAGCTACGCATTCTAAATCTGAATTAGGGTAACATTTTCGTTCACAAAATAAAGATGTAACCACACGGGGCAAGTTTCGCCAACAATCAGTAGGCCCATCCTATAATATTATTCGAGCTCATGTGTGTCTGGCTAGATGGGTGCATTGGTCACTCTCTATATCCCTCTCTGTTCCACTGCGGCTCTCCAGATTGTCACAACAACTTGATTTGGCCCAGTTTTCGAAGAGGTTGCACACCCCTGTGCTATATAGTATTGCTAGTGCTCGTAAAGAGCTGCCGTTCGTGTTGGAATTTGGAGGGAAGGGGGTAGGACGGAACATTCAAAATGACACATACGTACAAGATCATACTTATATATATTTCAATTTTGTCTCTGTTTTTAGGGTTCTCATGTATTTTAAGGTCTCATCAAAATTTTGTACTCGCCCCACCACTTGTCATTAATTTAGCATGGGAGTGACACAGCAAACCAAGCTTTTTGAAAATTGCTTTATTGAATTTGCGTATGCATATAAAGATGAAGTTTTTCGTACCACGTGACTGACTTCTCTGGATGACAAAACCGCCCCTTATTACATTGACTTACCACGCAAGGCTGGTTTGAAAAGGGCCTTTAACCTCGCTGGTGTATAATATTTTTGGCCAACATTGTTATTTATTGCTTATCATTTGTTGCACATGTCTCCAAGACCAGAAAAGAAAGTTTCACTCAAAGAGACTCTAGATTTGGAAAGACAACGTAAGAAATAAGCAAACAGTTTTATTACCTGAACAGGTGACAGTTTCTCTTTTGCCCTCCAAAATGCAGACAAAACCGTGTATAACCATACCTTTGCTGCCTTCTCCAGACTTACTGTCATTGGCTGTAAATTTCTTCTCTAATTTTAAAGTGATTCTGGTTAAATAAGTATTTAGATTTCAGATTTTCTGATTGGACCAATATATTAGCCTAACCCGTTCCTTTAAAAACAGTTGACATTATCAACCACTGGACCATTATTGAAGACATGGGCATAATTGCCATCACCTATGCTACTGTTTGCCAAATCAACCCCAAAAGTATTTAAAAATAGGCTTAAGAAGACTTTCAAAGTGTGGGGAGGGGGTTGTTAAGATCGGAAGACTAATATGTGGCACTATCTATTTCGACTGCCTAGGAAAGTGTGCCCCACATGTCTCCCATATTGCAAGAATGACACTTCTCAAGCCTTGTAAGTTGCATCTAATCATTCATCACTTTTAGTAATCTGTGCTTCCAGAAAAAGGTACAAAAATGTTCACATCCTTTTGCACGGGAAGAAAGTACTAGATGATACTTTATAAGCGTATACGTAAAGAAGTCAATTAGATACAGACAAATGTCGAGTTCGTGTATGTTGGATCCTTCGCGGATGCGTGCATTTTTAGATCAGTGGACTGAGAGAGATGTAAAAAAAGGGTGGGGGTCATCGTGTCCTTTTGGACATTATTTTGAATTCTGAAAATACTTTCACTCAAAATCGTTGCATTTGCATAGAAATTTAGGCAATCCAATATTTAACGTCATGCTATAATGAATTTGACTTAAAGATAGCCTGTTTCCAGTTTTTGCATTTTTTCAGGCAAAAGCACATGTTTTTAAGGAGGAAAATAGAACTACATATATATATATATATAAAGAATTTCATTTAAGACAAGGGGCTGCCCCAGATAATTAAACAATCACATAATTTCTTTCCCCTCAATCTTAAATAAAGTAATGTACGGCTAAAATCAGGCACAATCAAACCGTGGCAATATTTAATTGCAAAATTGATCACGCTTCCTCTAAACGAGTGACTAGTTTCTGTTCATTTAATTCTTTTTATTATGAATTTTGTGTCTGTCTATCACTTGTCACAATCTCTTCACAGGCCCGTAGCCAGACAAGGTACTGAAGGGGGGGGGCGAAATGGCGTCCAGGGGCGAAAAGTTTTTCAGGGGGCCAAATGTGTAGAGATGTATTAAGTAAATGGCAACTTGAAACTTACCAAGGGCAAAAAAAAAATTCAGGAAGGCTTCGCCTCCATGGTACCCTCCTTGACTACGGGCCTGTCTGTCTATAACTGACTTCGTGTAGCATAAATAAGATCAGCCCTTGATCCTATGCTTTTCCTGTCTGTTTCTAAACAACAGTTATAATAAAGGTTATAATTATATAACTAAATCGTATATAGTCTATTTGTTTAGCACAATTAAGGACATAACATGTGCATTTTTGTTTGAATAATGTGCCAAAACACTTTGATTTCTTAAATATATTTGAAATGATTAAATGCAATTTATTGCATTATGTTTATGGAAGATTAACTTAACTAACCGGGTTATCCGTCTCTGCAGGTAATGCTCTTTATGCTCTGAAGCGTAAGTATTTCAGTACATATGACGAGGACAACGATGGGTTGGACCACCACTGTGCCGAAGAACATCGTGGAAGCTGGTGGTATGGCGGAAGTTCGATATTTTTCAGAGAAGACCCCTACAACCAAAACAATTATTGCAATTATTGGCGAAATGGAAGCTTCGTCGGATATTGCTCTTATGTCAATCCAAACGGCAACTATAGCGGTGGTAACGGACAAAATATCTTCTGGAATAGTAATAGCAACTGTTTTATTAAGTATATAGAAATGAAAATACGCCGCTTCGCGGTATAAAATATTCATGGTGATAACTATGCTATCAACGAGTGTCAGTGAAAGTGGGAGTTAAATTTAACATCTATTAAATGTAAAATTGTAAAAATGTTATTTAGGAATTAAGCTGATCTCATTCTATTCCAAACTATATGCAGATATGGAAAATATGCTATTACTGACATTTCTTATTTTCGTTGTTTTCGAATTACTTCAATTGTTATGTTTGTTTGCATAAATTATGAATGACACGAGAAGGGATGTACTCGATTTCTAAGGAAAACAATGTTCGAATAATCATCGTGTTGAAAAAGTCGTTAAGATGTTCTGTCGCTCTCCATTTTCCATTAAAGCGTTACTGTAATTACTTTACCATCTGAATCTTAGTTTTCAGTTCCTGTTTTTTTTTCAGTGGCACAGCCACTGAGAAAGGTGAGGGGTGGCGTAACAAGTAGGATCAAAGCTTCCCCATTAATGAGTCCAAAAATATAAGATTTAAAAATTAATAAAAACTTTAATTCTGAAGTGCGGTATGCGCGCATTAAACACGTCCGTATAATTTTGGAATACTTCAGAACTCTTTAGGACTCTTAGCCCTTCCCACTTGGGAATTGTTCCTGCCCTGAACCAGGCTCTTGTTCCCTGTGCCCGTGGTAAGTAGTATGAGATTCCGCGACACTTTAGTCATTCAAACCATTAACTCAACCACACGAGAACTTATAGGAAGAGTCAGGTATCAAGATTAAAAACCAGGACTGAATATTTACACTTTAACAAAACCGCTTTAAGTACTAAATTAGTTTGTCATTATGTTCGCATTTTTACTACAGGGAGTGATTTTCGAGTAATTTTAGATTGTTTTCGGCACGTAAGGCATGCCTAATTAAATTGGTTTCTTAAAAAGTCTTGAGCGTTCCCCGGATCATGAACATTCTATTTGAAGGACACCTGATAACATGCTGCGGTGGCGCAATATCATTTGATACAAAGTTAGAAGTGGCAACAAATGTCACGGTGTACCAATGATTGACCACAAAGTTTGCTGCGAGAATGAACATTGAATCATGATTCTACAAAGTGGTAAAGTTGAAATTTTCTGCAAGTATTTGGTCTAGTATTTGGTCACTCTTCATGAATAGCCTATTGCTGCTATAGACGGTAATATGTACCTTAATGCATTAGTAACCAAGCCACGCCCAAATATCTATTGTGATATCCTCCCGTCAGTATTGTAATATCACAATCTCGTCATTTTCGTGTCTACGACCTCGAGGACGTGGCACGGACTCTGGAAACACTAGCTGGGGTGTTCTCCAATGTATGGGTGGTAAGGAGAGGTAATTACTATCCTCTTTTGCTACAATTTGTTTGCCACTTAGTATACAGTTAGTATATAACCCTGGTCACATTATGCAACGATAGCGATTCCGATACGATAACGATATTAGCATGGAAATAGCTACCGTGTAATTTAAATGGAGTGGTCACACCAAAGCGATAAACGAATCGAAAATCTTCCCAATATCGTGCGAATTTTTTCAAGGTCGAAAAACACAAAACAAATGGATACTAGAAAATTCTAAGCCAATGAGATGCTTTGTTTATATATGTGACGTAGCATCTCTCTCCGCTGGACAAACGACGACCAGCCGCCATTGTTGTACACCTACACTGTGCAGACATGCCCTGTATACATACATCGTACAAATGGAACGTTGCATACTGTGCAAAGTGTGTAGGCCTCGTCCTGTTTGTGATAAGCTACTCTGATTTTAGAGGAAGAGCCCGATTTGGTAGGACAAACAACTGCATGGCTCCCCAGTGAAAACAGGAAATGAAGCGCTCGAACGTAAAGAAAGTAAATGTTAGCCTACATTTGTTTTACATGTTCGACTGGTAATGGTACTGTATAACTTGCTTAGTTTATTTATAGAAGCATCTTTACTCACCCGCACGTCAGCCTCAAGGGTTGGCATGGCTGTAACCGAGTGCGCCTAACTCAGTCTATTCCTGCCCAGTTCCGATTCCAGTGGCTACCATTCCGGGCCAATTCTGAGTTCTCTCATTCCAAGCCAACTCCGATTATAGGTTTTACAAATTCGGGCCAATTCCGAGTCCGGCTATTTGACAATGTAGCGACTTTTTGTACTATGTACAATAATACACTTGTAACACTTGTACTTTGGCTGACCCTGTAATTTAGTTAAATGTATGTGACCATTCACTCGTTAAAGTGTGCACCAATAATAATGTCGCCTAAATAACATTCATGGAACTTTCCTTTTTGTGGACTCCACTGGAATCGGCTCCTAGTCCAGCTGAGTCTATTCCGGGCGAAAAACGGGCCCGAGTCCGGAATTGGACAAGCAGGTTCACTATTTATTTGAACGAGTACAAACGCTTTGGAAACCGTCTTACTTCTGCTATTAGGCAGGCTAAGAAATCCTAATTCTCCAGCTAATTTTGAAATAGCACATAGGACACAAAAACTATGTGGCGCTCAATAAATACCGTTTTGTATGGTTGCGGTAATAACTACACTGACCAATCACCATAGGACTAGTGTTTCGAATCCACTCGATGTTTCAAATATCTTTAATGATTGATTATGTTACCGACAATGGTCTTGCTACCCAGACTAAGAGTCTCCCCTCCCATTCTAGCTGTAAATAGCATCTGCCTAATAGGGTTGTTGACTCTCTTTTTATTAGCCTAACAACACGTGAGGACCTCTTAAACATAATATTTCCTCTTAAAAATTCTGCCCCCAAATTTGATGGGGTTCCCCATCGTTGTCATACACGTACCCTGTTTTCTGTGCACGCCACTCACCCATCTCTTTAACCTCTCATAGGAGAAGGGCAACGTTACAAGGTTCCTGAAAATTCCACGTGTCGTCCTGGTCTTTAAATTCGGCGATAATGACCACGTATACAATTATAGACCTATTTCAAATTTTGCGGTGCTTCTCGAAAGTACATGAAAAACTCTTCTTTACTCGATTGTTTTCATGCTTAGTCAAACAAAACTTCCTGTATTATTACCAATTGGGTTCCTCCCCGGTCGTTCCACTTCACAAGGTATTCTACACTTTGTAAATCAAGGAACAAAAGCCTTTGAAAAAAACCCAGTATGTATCAAACATTTTTCTACATCTCTCTAAGGCTTTTGATACATTGAACCATAATATTTTACTTAATAAGCTGGGATATTACATTATGACCGTTTCCAATTTGTTGGCATTACTAATGTAAACTCTTTATGTAAACCTGTTAGATGTGGTGTTCCATAGGCAGTGGCGGATCCACGGGGGGGGGGGGTTAATTAAACCCCTTTGAAGTTTTCTGGATTTTTTTAAAAAGCCTGTTTTCACATTTCTTTTATTATTTGCTAAAATAGGCTATCCCTTTAGGACTCCCAACAAAATCTGGAGAATTATTACCCATTTTCTTAGGTTTGTGGTTGGTAAAACCGTCGAAATACTCCAACTGAAGACAGAGTTTTGACTGGGTTCTTTTTTATAACTCAGCCTGTCAGGAATTTTTAGTTTCAGCTTCAGTGATACCTCATTCTCAAGTTATTGTGTACTATTTTGTACGCAGTGCCCTTCTGTTCCACAGGATCAACACAGAGCCCTTAAATAGCCTACTCTGCTATCGAGTTGAAAATTGTAATTTTAGTGATTTGACCTGACGACGTGTAGGTTATCATAATTGTCTGTAGCAAATTTCTGCTACTGAAATTTGAAACAGCGTTGTGAAGGCATATGCAGACCTCAGATCCAGGTAAAAGACTGGCTTTTTGATCGGCATAAGGGTTTGTTAGGGAATAGAAAGTGTCCGAAGCAGAACGTGAATACAGGTTTTATTTAATTAACATTTCATCTCATGACCATCACTGAAGGTAGTAATACAATTCAGCTATTCTGATCACGGCACTGTTCCGAAAAACAGAGGTACATCTCCAACCTCTGCAGGGGCCTTGCTTCAATATGGGATTTTTCAATCTATATTGTAGCATAACGTGGAAGGTTTAAAATAACGTATTTTCTGTTATACATTTTTCAAAAATTTACCTAGTGCTTTGCACACAGTTCGGTATAGATGGTGAATGCTATTACACTTGCAACGAAACGCATTCTGAAACGCGGTTGTTAGTCCTTCACCCTTTTGCTTTACCTACCAAGAAGCTCTAACATCACCTCTCTGCACCTATACTCTCCCTCCCTCACATTTACCATTGTTGGAAGCTCTTTGCCTGGATTTTCGTTCAAAATTAGTATAAATATTATAGTTGTAAAGTGCTCGGCGTCATACTCTATAGTATCATTTGGATGTCAGGTAATATGCATCATGTCAGTGCCCCGTTTTATATGATTAATCTAGAGTTTCCCGGGACACTATAAGGTGGCCACCAGCCTTAGATACCAATTTAAAATGCGCAAAGAAGCAAAAGAAAATTTCGTAATAGTCCAAAAATGTTTCTGTGGACTCCACGCACGTATTTCCAGCCATATATAATCAGTTCCAAAAATTTCCCAAAGGTAGCACCATTTTGCATCTTAAGCAACCTTAAATTAACAAAAGTTTCTCAAAGGGAAGAAGGGGACTCCTCCCCTTAGTCCTCTCCCCAGGACGGCACCTTTATGAAGTGACAAGGAAGGACCCTCCACTGCTGTACATATTGGGGGCGCGCTTAAAA
The DNA here is from genome assembly GCA_009936505.3 of Holothuria glaberrima. Classification (NCBI taxonomy): domain Eukaryota; kingdom Metazoa; phylum Echinodermata; class Holothuroidea; order Aspidochirotida; family Holothuriidae; genus Holothuria; species Holothuria glaberrima. The sequence goes on from WURT03424259.1 coordinate 7,830, forward strand.
ATACATTTTACACAGACTTGGGGGTGGGGACTGAAGTGGCATTGCGACTTCATCTATAGTGTCCCCTCAATCACCAGACCCGTGTGGCGCCACTGATCTAAGCCACGTCCTGAGAGCAATACTTTTAAACGTGGAGAGTTAGTTAATTAGTTAGATGTGGTTTTGCGGCTCAGTTTCTAACCAATTTGTTTAAGTCGGGCCGGCCACGGCCCTTTTTCCAGTTGTGGCTCACTGGCTTGTTTTCCCTACTCCATACTTATGCTGAGCACCAATCACAATGGAAGTAGGTTCCATTTTTAAAGTCTTTGGTATGACCCGGCTGCAAGTCGGATGCTCTAACCACTTGACCATGCAGTCGGTCTTAAAACGTGAAGAGGGACACACATTTCCCATAGGATGGCCATCACTAATTGCCCAAAGATCAACAGTCTTCCTAATATTACCATTTTAATCAAAGGAGCATGGCATGATTGATAGTTTAAAAAAGACTTTTTTGCTGTAGTTTTTCTCCACAAAATATGCATGAACATGCTGGAGAAATGGAAAATAATACAAACATTTTGCATATAGACCCCATCCTGAGGCCGAAATTTTCAAAAGGGGAAGGTACCCCTCAACTTAGACCCCTTTCCAGGACGGCCATCACTCATCCACAAGCCATGGTCAACCCCCTTACAGTAAAACCTGGATCCGCCCTTTCCTCAGGGATCTGTTTTAGGTTCTTTATTATTTATCCTTTATATCAATAATCTTCACAGGGCTAGTAACAACTTTCATGTAATTTCTAATGCTGACCAATCTTTTGTTCACATTTAATGATCTCAGTCGTCTACTAAAAACTGTGCAAAATGATTTTATCAACAGTCACAACTGGTTCTGCCCAAACAAGTTATCTTTCAATTAGAGAAGACAGATTTTGTGACTTTTTCTTCACCCTCTAAGAAACTTAATCAAACTGTACACCATATGCAACTGCTTGGTATAAATGTACGCTGCTAAGTTCCTTGGCGTGTTTACTGATTAGCATCTTACCTGGTCCAATCACATTCAATACATTAGCATAAATGTTCCAAAGGGAATGGTGTTACGCAACCGATTTCGATATCTTCTTCCTAAAAAGTATTTCCTTCTATAGCACACTTGAATGTATACTTCCTTATCTTACTTATTGTAATATTGTTAGGGGGAGCACGCATTCTACTAGAATTAGTCTTCTCTTCATACTACCGTTAAGGGTTATCAGAAGCATAAGCAATGTAGATTACCATCATCCTACTGCACCCCTTTCGCTAGTCTCAACCTTCTTAATATATTATCTTAAATCGGTATCATGTGGGGGCGTCTATTTTTAATTGGCTTCATAATAGACCTCCATCAGTTTTTGAAGATCTTTGTAACTTTCGCAGTAAACTTTATCCCTACCCCAGTCGTACTCCGGCAAACCAGCTTTCTACTCCGTTATGTAGGCTTAGGTCTTCCCTACTAGGTCTTAGACTTATGGACTAAAAAACTATGGAATTTTTTTTCACAGAAATAACTATGCGTAAAACGCTACTTGGTTTCAAAAAAGTTCATTTAATTGCAAACTACCCTTGGTTTTTCCATTTTGTGTACATATCTTGTACATTCATGTTGTCTTTTTCGCGTTTCCCCTTTTTCCTATTATGTTTTGTTTTCTGTCTCCTTCTGTTGTTTAAGGGTGTCAACCCCCATAAGCTCCTAGCAGGTTTAGGTGCTACCCCTCTGTCTCATCCATTTCTTTTTTCCATGTAAAGTACTGTAATTTCGTGTGATGTAATCAATCTGTATGTTACGATATTTTCTCTTAGCTTTTTTTCTATTGTCATTCAATTCATCTGGCTTGCGGCTGATATAAAATCACACTGAACAGAACTAAACTAAATAAATTTAGATGAGGGGTGGATTTTAACAATTTTATACAGTCCCATCTTCTGCATAAAGGAAAGTTATCGTGACTTCTGCGCTTTTGAATACAAGCGATTGCAATCAATTTACACGTTTATTCAGTATTTCGTAATGGGAGTATCAGGAAGAGATTATGTTTAAAGCTTTGCCATTGTAGAAAAAGTAACAGAGGGAGAGAATGGTTAGAGGGTGGGACGAGAAATACAGGTATACCAATAGTTCAAGTCGAAGTGTGCTATTTGTGCACAGGCTAGCTAGTTCAACTGCAGACTTTGGCTTTTAGTGATATTAAAGGTGTGTATACGTGCAGGGACAGCGTTCAAACTTGTAAGAAATCGGAATTACAAAAATTTCGATTTATAAATATACTGAAATATTTATCTACCTTGATAATCCCCTACCATCAATTTCCATTTACTGTTCCTTAATGAACTTAACATAAATTGTAACCTCATAAAACAGATAAGCAGCTGCCAAAGAAAAATGAAGGCACCAAATGGTTGTAATACCTTAGCTGTGAAAGTTCATTCCTAAATTTTTTAGATTGGTCTATTTTTAAAAAAAAATAAAGTAGAAAATAATCAAAATTCTGCAATTAAGAAAGTCTACAAATCTTTCTAATATGTTAGAAAATACACAAAGCCATTGTTTATGATTTCATGCGGAAAATTTTTAGGCTTTTTATCCTTACAGATATGCAAGGTTCACTGACAGGATTTCATAAGGTAAAATCACAGTCTACCCCTTTCTTTCTTTCTAGCTGCACACAAGTCCGGTTAGAGCACATAATTATGAGGTTTGCTGTCCGGTGTTTTCACATTTGGTAAATAAAATACTTCAATCCGTCTTTCAGCTTTAGAAATAGAATCTGTTCAACATCGTTAATTACACTAATCCCTTTGAAAGTTGTAACCTAAATTATCTTTCAATAAGAGTTGCTTTTTAACCCTGAAACTTGCTTTAGCATTTACCTATTAATGGATACGCCGTGTTGACAACTTTGAATTCATTCAGTAAAAAGCCAGTACCATAAGACTGGCACCTTGTTTCATTCATCCTCGGATTAATTGCCAGAAATGAAAAGGACTGCCATACGTGTGAAACATGTTGAATTTAGATTCCCTGGTTTATATTCACTGTTGCTGTAATTAAAATTGGTGGCGGAGTATCGTTGTTCTCTACATACACAACTAGGTCCATTATTTCCTCACGGTAAATGTAACTTCACCGATAACCCACTTTGTGGCAATCCTAGAATCAACAGTTCCCAGGGTCATCACTAGAGAGGGGTGTGAGATGTGACACCCCAGTTCTTATCGTTTACACAGCTTTCCGTAAAGATGTAATTCCCAACCGCGCAGTTGTTTATTTGATTTATCGCACAGTAGGGTAAACGGCGACAGCGGGCTCAGTGACCACAGGGCAGGAGGGGTCCCGGTGTAAAGTATGTTATCACCGATTAGTCCAGCCACCCTGACAGCCGATGTATTTTACTCTAAATGTGAACCGACGACGTCAGGGATGCCAAATTTTCTATGTGCTCACGCTGCACGTGGGGCACATTCATATCTTAAGTGAAGAACCATAGTAAGGTCGAGATCGACATTAATCATGCATGTGCAGCATGAATAGCTTCTCAATGAAAATTCCTAGATCCGCCACTGCTAATATAATTTCATCTATTTGCTTTTGAAGTGGCCCTCCAACAGTGTGGCGCTACGAAGACAATCCCCTTTTGGGGGATTTCTCATAGGAATATGCAAACCTGGGCATAGGCGTAGGAAGCGGGGAGTGGGGCTGGGGGCTAAATCCCCCAGTCAAAAATGTGGTGGAGCGGAACTATGCTTCCGCCCCTCAATCCAAAGACGAAAATCCCTTATTTGTTTCCTCTGTAAGAAATGTCAAAACTTTTCAGTAATTAACCTTAAAGTTTGTCCAATAAATTGCGTCTAAGGAACCTCAAATATTAAAAAATTTCCAAAGGGGACACCCCTCCTCTTCGACCCCTCCCTCAGGACGGCGATCCGAAACAACATTCAGCCCCCAGTGTCGAACAGCTTGCTACGTCTATGAACCCTGGGACAAGTTTCCAGGAAATCTCCACACCGTTAGCAAGCAAGGGTCCACAGACACAGGTATGGTGATCTATTAAACGTTGATAATAACTGCACACATTCAAAGGGTGCCCAATGTCCAAATATATGGCGCCGGAAATCGAAATACGGCAAAGAATATAATAACACAGATTTGTTCGTGAAAACTTTTTTGTATTGTTTATTTATCCTTTTTTTCGGATAAACGATGCAAAGTGAGGGGAACAAGCATTGAATTTAATTCAAACAACCTGAAGCAAACACTTAAAAAGGTAAAAGTACCGGACGTGCAATTTCGAAGATACAAAAAGTACAAAATTGCAATACAATAGAAAACAATGCCAGTCATCAGCCTCTGGACAAGTGTTTTTGCTATATGTAAGTGATCATGAATAGTTTTGCTTTCAAACTGAATACTAATTTAAGACAGTGCCGTTTCATTACAGTAAAAGACACAAATAAATTCCTCAATAAATGGAGAAAGGAAGAAAAAAACCTGAGATCATTCCAAGAGAGGGTAAGTTTCATCCTGCATAAGAAAATATGTTGAAATATGCTCTGTTTATCTTGTGTTGCGCACAACTACAATGTTAACAAAGACAATTGTACTTCAATAGTTCTATAGCCTGATGTGGGTACTTTCATAAGTACCCACATCTGCACAAATTGGCCCTAAAAGATGCCCACCAGTACCGTTGAAAGAAAGCACGACATCATCGATGTGACAAAGAACTATCTCGCTCGAATTAAATTTGTTGGGACATTACATGCTTAGCGCATACTGACAGAGTCGTAATGTTTGGACAGATTAAAAAAAAATGTACACACTTACACTAAAGAAATCATGAAAGCTTTCATATTTTCTTAGGCTATGCTGAGTATGTAACAGATTCGTACGGTGGAAAACTGATTTTTCGCTATTTATACATGATGTTTCACAAGAGGACTGGATTCGATTCACAACCGAGATAAGTGGGTTTATACCTCAAGGAACTCCGGCCTAACTTTTTCTTGCAATCAAAATTGTCAGTAACTGAAGCGCCTTTAAGACAACCACTTAACTAATAGACTTTGCTTTTCTTTTTTCTGAGTACAAACCAACCCATAAAATTGCATATGGAGAAAGATTTCCATCGACATTACCTATGATCGTTATGAACAAAATTTTAAAAAGTGAAATATTGACATACAAAGATTTTAACCTACAAACTATCAACTCACATTACAAAGTATGACAAATTAAAGCCTCCTCCGTTAAATCCAATGGCACGATACCCAACCCTGCATGGTCAAATCCAGTGACACGATACCCAGCCCTGGTCAACCAAGGGTCTCAAAGGATAAGATTCCAATGTAAATTTTTCAACCATTCTTAGCAAAAACATTTGATGCATAACAACAAAACGCGTCTTCAAGTATAAAAAAGTCAAGTTATAGCCTACAGGATATAATTGCATCCAATGTTCATAGTTAAGGTAATTAGCCTACTTTTGAAAGAAACGATGAGTCGAGGATGTATATGAAACTAACAAAAGGATAAAATACTCATACCTCATAATTCTCTCTTTACAAGTCACAAATTTGCGTATTAAGCTCATGTGTATTTCCGTGATATAAGTACACAACGGTAATTATCTTGGAAAATGATCAATAATTGATCGATATCAAAGGGCACTGCCACTATTGGTTAACGATTTTAATACTTTTTACATAAAAATTTATGTTCACAAAATTATTATAACAAAACAAGGCGGAGAATTTACTGCGCGTTCAAATACCATCATGCAACGAAAAAAAAATTGTAAGAATATGTACACCAATTCATCAACAAAATTTACGGCAACCTTGTGTTTACTTTAAAGTGCATTTTCATTGACGAAAAAAAATTCTATGGCTCGACGTCTTCTCAGATGACGAAGTTGGTAGATGATAAATTATTTTATCATTATGTATCACTGAATTATACCCTAAAAAGTCATTCAAGATGTACCATACTTTAAGAGAGCAAACTTTACGAGGACTACTTTTTTCCAAAGTCCCCTCAACCCTCTGGCGAATAGCCAACGGGGCGAAACCCACCGTTTTCCCCCGAAGGAGTTCTACTCCCCAAAGGAGCTACGTCCCCGAAAGGACAACAAACTCAACTGTCCAACTTCTCGACCTTCAGAACTTTATATCTAAGGCCTGTCACGCCTGGTCCCGTTCTAAACTGGCCGAAAAGAACAGATACTATCTGAGCCAAACTTGCACAAAGAAAAGCATAAAACCAATGGTAAGTACACAAACATTAAATGCATTGAGGTAAGAAAAATTATAAGTATTGAAGGCAACCATGAATATCCGTTACTTTTTAAAGAAAGGGGAACGAATTGAGGGAACATATTTAACAAGGATAATACAGAAGAGAACATTCACAAAGAAAATAAAAAAAAAATGTATAAAAAGTGTAAAAACGTACGGTATAAAAGTGAGATGATTTTGCGTAAAGACCGTATGGATATGACCTCACTGCAGAGGGTCAATTCAAAGACGTGTCAGACGCCTAGTAAAGTATCGAAAACTGTGTACAAGCAAAACACATGCAAATTGAACAATGATAAAAGACTTATTTTACAAAATAAAGTCAAAATAAAACAGACCTTTGACTTGAAAAGAACGGACTCAGAGACTGTTTGTGGGCTTAAAAGTGTATTTAAATGCTAAAAAATGATTTCTTGTTTTCGAAGTTTGCCAGTCGCGTAATTCTATAGTTGACAGTAAAACTTTCAAACCACGTAGAAGCAGGGCGTAACTCAACAGGATTTATTGGGGGTAAAGGTATTTTGCCCTGCGAAATCAGCCGGTGCCCTGTGACTTCATGTTGTAAAAAGAAGGGTAAATTAACGCTGATTTATATTTTACTTTGCCTCACAAAGAAGAGAACTGGTCATAATAATTTGAGATATATTTTTTATTTTGTTTTGTTATTTCGCAGTTTCATATAGTTAATATATAGTAAATATATAAAACTATATATGTACATATAGTAAATACAATATACGTAATGATTAAGAAAAAATAGTAAATATATATAGTAAATATATATTAAATATATATTTTTGCCCTGTCAGAGTCACATTTTTGCGATTTGGGGTGGGATGGGGTGGGGTGAGCCAACCAACCCCCTTGAGTTACGTCTCTGCGTAGAAGTGCTCTATGGACTCGGGCATTTAGCCGTGGGGGAGGGGTGAGGGGTGAGGGGGAGGTCTGTGGCAATGCCACCAAGTTTTGATTATATATGAATTCAATTTTTTCAAGTATAAAACAACTCTATGATAGAAATGGCAAATGTCCCCATACACGATCTCTAAACGATTTACACAAATATTCTGCCCCAAACTGGACAGACTTACTGCTGCTCGAAAGGACAACCAGGTTTTTAACCATCTTCAACGATAACTGGATTTAACAATATCCCTTCAGATGTCTTCATGCTTGAGAAAAGTTTCATTAAGGGTCAAAAAACTTCTGTGATTAAGAAGTCTAGCAGGGTAATCTGAAACAACTTCTTTGTAATGGGGAAGGGGACGCTCCCTGAAGTTATGCCAGTTTTGGAACAATGATTACAACTAAGCCGTCCAAAAGGAAAAATGAAGTACAGGTAATTATTCAAAATGTGTGCTTGCGAAGCGAGCAGAAAAAGGAACATTTTAAAAAACACTTTAGAAAATAATGTTTTACTTCGTTTCATAAAGCAAACTTTTTCCATTAAATAAAAGTGCGTCATCAATGAAATCCGTAATCGTCATTCTTAATCATGAGATACGAGAGAGTCAACATTAAGTGATACGTCAGGCCTCTACCTGTCTACGCGAGTCAGTCAAAAAGCCCTGGTAGGTAACGGTGTGGACGTGCATACATCTCTCAAAGTATGTTTACTTTCAAAGTATTTAAAGGAATGTAAGTTTCAATGGAGCCAAAGATTTGATGAGAACATATAGGCAGAAATGACAGCAAAGCGACTGAGATTACTTAGTTTTAATAAAAGTTGTTTTTATTTTTGCATTTTTGTTGTTTATTTAAGGGAATGTGGACGATTTCAGCTCTAGCTATAAATGCGCTACAATTTTCTTGAGTTAAAAAGCTTTGGAAAAATTATAACGTAGAAATTTTAGTATCAAAAAAAGATGGCAACCCACAGTGTTGCAAATTCCATCTTCCTCAACTTATAGATGATTCTGTGGATGAAAATTTCCACATAGTGACAAGCAGACATGAGCTGGATTACTCGACCTTTGTTTGACCTCGAATCGATGTCATTATTTACGTATGCTCTTTTCCTTGTCATTTAAATACCCACCAAGTCTGAAATTGATCAGACTTCAGATTTAGGAGTTTAATGACACACTTTTCCAAACAGAAAAAGCCAATTTTACCTTTGACTGTTTGACGTACATTTAACTTCTGGCCTTGACGCTTAGCAACCCAAATCCCCTATTTAAATGTTTTTCCTTGTTCTTTACATATCATATGTCTTTATAGATTTTATATCCTACCAACAAGCACATAAAGGCAAACACCGATTTCTAGCTAATTTGACGGTTGACCTCTGCCTTTCTATGTTGTCATCAATTCAGCACGCAAACTTTATATGGTCAGGTACTACCACCAATTATGAACTTCATCAGACTAAAGGTTTAGGAGGAGTACGCTACACACTTTATTGCAAAATTTAGGCCGATTTGACCCTCGACCAAAATTAAACTTTGACATGGACCCTTAGAAACCCAAAACAGTATTTTTTATAGTTTTTCCAGTGATGTTCCATAAGATAATGATGTGTAGATATGGGAAAAGAAAATCAGTTGAAAGTAATTTGGACTTGACCTTTGAACTTTGACCTATATGACCCATCAGCCGTTTGAAGTTTACCGGACTAACGGTTCAGGAGTTGACGACACATCATTTTGCTCACACGTACACTCTCGCACCACACAATGACTCTCACACACAGCGTAACATTTCCGATGTTACGCAAAGTACAATATTTAATATTTTCATTCATTACATATGTGGAGATAGATAATTAAATCAAAGCAGATGCCTTTAATGATAACAAAATATGCCTGGTTCCTTATTTCAGCAGGAAGGCATTTAATGGTGCCGCTACAGTGAATCTGAATCTGGAATGTATGCTACATTTCATCTATTCTTCTACCTTCCAAAGGTGGTCACCTGTCCTCTTAGTTTCAATTACAAGAAAGCAAACAAGAAGATTAAGTTTTTTGATGCAAAATATTGAGGCAGCTGAGGCCGTCCTCTTGATGGTAACGTTGGCGATATTAATGATGAACTCCAGGTCATTTTGGATCATATAGGTGGGGAGGAAAAATAGGGGTGTGTTGTTAGTGATTTTAATATAGACTTTCTCAGTGATGTTTCCAGTAGTTTTAAGGACAATTTTGAGAATAAGCTGTCTTCTCACTGTTTTACCCGACAATTACCTATCCTGACAGGGTAAAAGATTCATCGGCAAGCCTTAATGGTAATATATTTACAAATAAACACGATTTAAAATTAAAATCTTTGATTTTTCAGACCAATTTGTGTTTACTGTGATGAAAATAGTATCGCAGTCCAAACAGGTGCCAACTGCGATATAGTTAAACATGACACTAAAACTTCAAACGTGTTAAAGTTTAAACATGAATTTACATGGTTTGATTGGGCTGAGGTTTATTTTGAACGTACCCCAACTCAGTTTTCACGGATTTTCACTCTTTCTTTTTGAAATCCTTCAGTAGAAACTGCCCGCATGAAAAGTTACTAAAAAGTCTCCTTGGATCACTAATAGTATTTTAAATTCAATATCCAGAATTTTCCTGCAGGTATGATCTAACCCCATTGAAAAATATTCAACTGCTTATCGTAATATCAGAAGCATCCTGACAAAGGTTATTAGGTGTGCCAAATCAATGTTTAATGCTGATTACTTTGACAATAACCTCAGGAGTTGCAGAAGGATCTGGAGTAGCATAAGGCAAATATTAACTAAAGTGTGGGAAATCCCACTCAAAAATATTTTTCTATTGACGGTGGTGTTACAAGTAATGAGTCAGATATTGCCAAACATTTCAATAATTACTTCTCAGCTATTGCAACGGACCTTGTAAGCAAAATTAAGCCAATAAGTAAACCCTTATCTGCTTATCGTAACAGCCATACACCAAATATGTTTTACCTAGTAACGCATGAAGAAGCTATCATTGCAGTTTTCAAACTGACAAGTCACCAGTCCCCTGGTTACAATTACATTTCTAGCGATACACTGAAACTTGTCTGTGCTGATACACTCTAAAAACAAAAGAGTGAAATTCACTCAAAAAAGAGTGTCCAGAATGATCTCTCCTAAGTACGACTGAATTTTCACTCCACTTCGAGTGAAATTCACTCGTGTGATCATTCTGGACACTCTTTTTGGAGTGAATTTCACTCTTTTGCTTTTAGAGTGTAGTGTCGTACCTCTCTCAGATATAATAAACTTATCTTTTCCTAAAGGAATTTTTCCAGATGATCTAAAATTTTTCCGACTTATTCCAATTTATAAGTCTCGGAGATGCCAGCTGTTTTCCCAATTATCATCCCATGTCAGTCCTACCTGCAGTATCAAAATTCTTTTAAAAGAGTGTTGGTGTATCGTACGCTTTGGAATTTCCTTGATAAGCACAATGTTATTTTTAGTAGGCAGCACGGTTTTCGAAGTAACCACTCAACTTATATAACTTCACTTAAATTTGTGGATGCCAAACTGAAAAAAGTAGCTTTATTTATTGGCTTATTCAAAGCTTTAGACAAAATAGATCATGACATATTACTTTACAAATTACATTATAATGTAATACGTGGTACGTAGCGTTTAGTTGGTTAAAAAGTTATCTCGAGGATCATAAAATCTATGTTTCATTTCCGGATCTAGTCGGTGGTACTATCTAAGCGGAGTGCCACGAACAGTTGACGGGGAGTGCAGAAAATTTTGGTCAAAATACTCCCAGATCACTGGAAATGCCCGTTTTCAGGCTTTGCCATATGAATGATACGGACAACTGTCAGAAGTATTTCTAAAAAAGGCCTATTGTAAAAAGTCTGGAAAAAGGTAAAGTGTTCTGATTTCCGGAAATAGTTAGTGTCACTATCTAAGCGGAGCGCAGCGATCAGTTGGCGCGGAGCGTAGATAATTTTGCCAAAAATACCCCCAGATCATGGAAATGGCCCTTTCCAGGTTTTACAAGGTGATGCTGTGACAACTGTCAGAATTTTTTCCTAAAAAATAAATAGGCCTATTGTAAAAAGTCTAGAAACAAGAGAATTTTCTGATTTCCGGATCTGCCTGGTTGATTTCATGGGGGTATATAATGTACAGTATCTCCCCATCCAATTTCATGGGGGGATATATCCCCCATCCCCCCAGGATCGCCGCCCGTGATGAATAATAACACTATTGGCATGATAATGAAGTAGTAATATCATAACAATGCATGAAAGGACATGTAAATTTTCGAAATATTTCAACATTTTAACTGTCCCCTTGAATTTTGAAAATCCCTACCAAAAAAAATTAAGCAGGTGAAAAATCCCCCCAAGATTTTTGGTGCTATTGTAAACATGTTAAACATGTACTTTTTACATTTCATCGTAAAAAGTAAATATGAGTTGAAGATTCAAACAGTCTTTCGTGAATTTTTAGGATTGCGTTTTTTAATAACTTACAGGCAACGAATGTCGGCCTGTGGTGCCTTAATTGGTCATCGTTAGGATAGAATATAACACACACACACACACACACAAAATCCTAATGTAATAAACCAAACAACGACGGTACATTTTCAAGAAAAGTTACCTTTGAAAACAGGATGAAAAATGCCAGATATGCTAAAGGGAAATTTTAAGTGAGAAGAGCACCACATAACAACACAGCCCGCTTAACCGCTAATCGTTAATTTAAGCAGCACTTCATATGACTCACGAGTTACTGCGTGAAGCTTTGGTTTCTAAACATAGTATCGTGCCCGTAGACAAATAGCTTCCTTAAAGGAAATGGAAATTAAATGTGGCAAGGGAGAACTTAGCCCAATCTGGTTACTGTTTCTTCTGATAACGTGTCCTAGGTATTGGTTATTTTAATATCCGTTTGTATCGTTTGTTAGTGAAAAGCCATAATCGGATAGTCGGGAGAGCCTAAATATTCGGAAGCTTTAATCAACTCAATCGAAATGCACAAGCTTTTTAAGTGTTGATGGGGCTAATAGTTCCCTTGTCACAATGATGTGAATGATATCAAAGAATTATCAAGAAAATGAAAGGAGACAGAGTTTGTTCGTTTGATATTCCGGGCTTGAAAAGACCGTTTCAACTCATCACACAATAACATTATCGCCCTTCATTCTAACTTCAGTTTAATATCTTAGCTCCCGATGGTTAAATCTAATTGACATGATACTACCCAGTCGTTAATTCCAGTCACTGCACTGATAAGTTTGAAAGGAACGGCTGTAATGCAGTGCTAACACTGGCGGGGATGCGAATGAAAACTCAAGGTTTAGGGTAGAGTACCCCCAATAACCCAGCCAATATTCCCAGGTGGACCCCAACTGGGCCCCTAGTGGGCAACATGCTGGGCCTAATCTAGGGGCAAATTAATGTTTTCAGGTGTTCTCAGTTGGGTCCCAGCTGGGCCTACTTGGGACCCACCTGGGTTAGCCCAGTAAGGCTGGAGGCACGCCCCAGTTGGGCACGCGGCCGGTTAAGGCTGTGACGGATTCCAGTTGCGTCAAGGGTTGGTACTCGTGCATCCCGTATTGGCAAACATGCAAGAAATTTGCGCAATGCTATGTTTACTTAACCATCGTTGTGTCCATTTTGTTTAGGTCCACCCATGAGGGAATACGGTAGGTGACTGGTGCATATTTAATCCACAGTTCTCCAATAGGCTCTAGAGTAGGTGGACTTGTAGTCATCTCAACTCCCTTGAAAAATATAAGACAAGTGTTTTCACATTTTTTTTACATCCGATCTCAAAAATTTCCATGTGGCAGTCAATTATAACTTTCGACAGTATGTAAAAACCACAGAATTAGACTTAGAAAACCTTTGAAACGAAGTTAATTGTTCTTTAAAAGAAGCAGTAACAAAACAAAATTCAGCTGCATACGCGTCGCCATGACAAATGTAGTAAACTGAAAGAAATGGTAGATTACGGCAGTACGCATACGTCTTCTTAATGCAGCACCATTAGTTTCTCCTTTTCTTTTCCTGTCGTCTGCACATCTATTCCGTCGCTGCAACTTCCAGTCATGATGAACATGCTTCCCCTATTGTCCTATCGTGCGACCTGTAATTTTTTTTACTCAAGTTAAACATAGGCCTACAGCTAGCATGTATAAGTTAAATTTGAACTTGAGCCTCGCCATTAAGTGCTACAAACCTTTAAGTTGTACCAGACTGATCATAGTCCTTGTGTACAAAATGCGAAATAACCTGTGAGCTTTACTACACACATAAAGTATACTGGCAAGTGCTTTACAAAAGACTGCCCCTGCAGGCCTGATAGATTATGGGGAATGGCAGGTTTTTCTTATGTGTTGGGACCCCCCTTAAGTGAGGGGGATCAGTGTTGCCACAGAGTGTTTTCTAGGTTAATATTATACACAAATGTGAGCGATCCCGCCTGCAGAAAGTGCAGATTAACGAGAAAAACGAAAAAAAAAAAAAACAGGTCAATTTTAGTCTAAAAAAAATTGCCTTTTCAACTAATCAAATTTGCCGTCTGAAAAAGCTCGGTGTGTTGCACTTTTTTGACCAATCACAGCGCTAGTACGTTTAGCTCCGATTTAAACATTGCGTTTGTAAACAAGATCACGTACGTAGTACAAGAAATCCTAGTGAAAAGATTTTATTTTGAGCATTTCTCCAGAAATCGGAACATTTTAGTTAAATAAAAGTTTGCATGATCTTCAGTAGGTTCGTTTTTGCCCACAAGTGAGTAGTAACCTTTGTAAAATCTCGAGGAAGTCATTCAAATACCTTTGCAAATTTGCGATACTCGTTAAAGGAACTGTTTACGTGTGTAGCCTATAATAGACCCAGTGTGCGGCCTAACCTATGAGATAAACTTTACAACGTTAGTTTACTCTACTTAGTCTTACAATACAAAAAGCCAGCCTTCGTCGCAGAGGATGGCATATAGAAGGACTGTTATTTCAAAGGGTTAAGGAAGGACTGTTGCATCTATGCTCAATGGGTTACTGCAACGTAACGACGACGACGACGATGATGATGATAATGATGATGATGATGATGATGACGATAATGATGATGATGAGCATGCAGGTAAACTAAAAGTAAGTAAAGTCGTCAGATTATACGTAAGCAATGGACTTAGTCTCGGTGAGGTAACAATGGGATGTCTAAACAATACAAACTGCTTGTTACAACGATTCAAGACATAGGCTATTCTCCATTTCATCTTGGTCTTGTAAAAAGCCTGCTTGCTTCACATTAAAAAAAAGGTTGCATTTGTTCAGCTTTGTCCTAGAACCACATTATTTAGGCATAGGGCTAGGTGAAATCCTACCAAGATTGCCATGGGTACCTCGTGATTACATTTCTCTTTTGGCAAAAACATGAAACAGTTACTGCAGCTGCTGCTAGTGTAGTTAGGCTAGTAGTGCAGTGTTTGAACATCATGCATACAGACCTTCAATTGTAAAACAAATTTACACAGCTATGTTATGGTAGAGTAGTTTTATGGAGGCTAAAATGGTGTTTAGGGGAGTGGTTTACTGCTTTCCTGTTGTTACTTTTGTAAAATTAAGGACGGCAGATGCACTGACTGATGAAGAAAGTGAAGGTCAGCATCAAGAATGTCAAAAGAGTGCAAGACTAAAATGCGCAAT
>WURT03424370.1:0-22778 GCA_009936505.3 Holothuria glaberrima
CGGTACACTGTAAGAATTCGAACGAGATGCACTGTAGCTGTCAGTATTGCGAGTCCATGCCCTAACCGATTGCGCTGCGAGCCGAGCTGCCGACGAACGTTTTTTTTTTTTAACGTTTGAGGGTCAGGAAGCCATTTGGCTCATTGACGACCCTATGCCAGAGTACAGACCTTATCTCTATGAGTACCCCTATCACTATCCGTATCCGTACCACGTATATAACCCTATCGCTCTCCGTATCCCTACCGCGTATATAACCCTATCCCTATCCGTATGCGGATAAGAAGAAATTATAATACAAGTCAGTTTTTAAATAATGGTATACCACCATTTACAGTAAGAACTGTAAAGGTTATGTATGTTGGACCATCCCCAGCTTGTGTCTAGTTCTTTACCATTTTCGCATGTGGCGCCTGCGTGGCACAATTTAAAAAAAGTTATGAATATCATTGATTTTTGAGTTTTACATCTTATTGGTAAATTACTAACAAAACATCACGATAATTGCCGTTTTACTCACAAGCAGAACAAATAAAGGTTCCTTAAGTCATTTTAGAGAGTAAAAGCCGACCTTTCTTGGATAACTTTGGCTAGCGCCTCCCTCGATTTTAGCAAGGACACAGGTCATGCATAACATGCACGTACCTACAAACCAAAAAGTTTGATAAGTCGCATGCCACGTAAAACTATGGGATACTGCACGGGGTATAAAAAACCTTTTTATGAGATTGCCAAGGATCGGAAAGTCTTAAAAAGATACACCGTAATCAGCACAATGGATTCTGTATCATTTCAACCGTTTTTGACGTAAGCTATATTTTCATAGTGCTTGCATCTCGAGGGCAATTTCCCCTAGCCCACACACATTCTCCCTCTCGCAGGCGGCGGCAATGCATGGACTTCATATCTCACAGCATCATTTCTCCTGAAATTAAGGTATGATTTACCATTGACCTATGTTTTGAACTTTGGCCCCTTCCTATAAGAACAAAAAAGCGCCGTTAACAAGTTTCTTTTTCGTCCACTCCAAGCTGTACATGCGGTTTCAGTTTCTAAAACACCTGTAAGCCGCAATGAAAAGAAAATCCAATTTTTCGCTGATTTCGAAATTCATCGGACGTACAGGTGCGTCATTCCGTGCCAAATCAACAAGTTTTCAGGAAGGTCCCCTGGTGACTATCTCTGATTCTGATGATTTTCCCTCATAATGTTGCTGCATAGACCAAAGGAACACACTGAAATTTTGAGGTCGATAGCTCAAGCGGTTTCAAAGTTATGGCCTTCTAAAAAGTATTGAGCAATACCATTTTTTCATGCCAAATGTGAGGTTTGTGTTTTTTCATAACTTTGGATGCTTATAACTTTTCACAGAAAAAAAGGTACAAGGCCCAAATTTGATACATGTAATGTCTGGTGGCAACATGATCATAATCTGGTTTCAAATTTGCAGTAACTGGCTTAAATATGGATATGCGGGCCCCCCAAAATGCAATTTTTCACTTTCAGAAGCAATTTATTCAATTTTTTGGCCCAGCTGGTTCCACTACCAATTGTCCAGAGGGCCTTAATGTTATACCTCAGTATTATTTGGTCACTTGACTATGTATAAGCAGGGGTAAGCATTACCACATTGATATATAAATGAAGATTTGGCAGAGGTCTTAACTTGGTCCCCGTGAAAATTTTCAAAAAAGGGGCCCTCTTTCAGAGAGGTCATTGACCTCGTGGGCAATTATCCACAGATTTGAAATTTCTATCAGGGAAGGAAACAAGTCTGATCCTAATGCTCACAAAATCTCATATACCTTATGTACCCCCTTCATGGTCAGGTAAGAGGATGAATATGGCCCACTTGGCCCATTCTAAGGAGGAACTGTGGGCCCTATGGGGCGATATCACAAAATATAAACATTTCATGAGATATGTTTTTAGTTGTACTCATAGCAAGAAATCATGTGAAAAGTCATAACAAATTTGAGTTATCTGTGTCTTTTACTTTTTGAGTTCTTATCCCCTGAAGTTGGGTAGCTAGACCTTTTGCAACCTGTCACGGGACAACATATTCAAGGGCCCATATCTTTTCAACTAAACATGATACAACCTTGAAACAAAGTACCAGTTCATCATTTATACCTCAGAATGCCAAGATAAAGTTAGATGGATACCAAGGCTGCAGAGATTTAAGAATTATTCATTTGAAATTGTCATTTCTCATGCTAGTACAGTATTGACTACTGCATGCTTCTGTACAATACCATGTACATAAATACCCTAGTGCTGCATATGGTACTCACGACCTGCAACCTTTTCTGAACCACCCATATGCAGGCTTCTCCGAACACTTCACTCCTTAGCTTCAACTCCGATAATGATGCATGGGCGCTCCCAAGATACAGTACTTTCCTACATTGCCCCCTTCATTACACTGCATGGCTACTTCTATTGCGAACCTAGAACAAGCAGATCATAAAGCTTTCGTAAAAGAGTACAACCAATGGTATTATTTTTATTTCTCCATTACAATAACTGGCGAACGGCAGCAAACCATGCCACTTATAGTTTCTTTGTTGAAGTCATAGCTGTTTTATTTGGTAAACGATGTGCGTTTGTATTTAATTAAACGATCCTATTTCGTCCACTTTATTGTTTTATTGCGGTCAACGGAATAACTGAACCAGGGAGTAAATGACATGCAAGTTTATGTAGTAGAGGACACAAATTTGTATCACAAACAAGAACAAAGAAGAGACCATTCTCAAAGTTGACAAACAATACAGATTCGAAGACTGCATGTTATTTAAATGTAGGTACCGTACCCTTGTTTTAGCCACAACAAGACTGCCAGTGTGAAATTTAGAGTTAATAAAGTACAAGCAAATATACTGTTAGACTTACCAAACGTGTTATTAGACTATGCGATTAAAGAACCGACGATAATACAACAATTACACATATGGACGCCACTACCGGATGAATGAAGGCGACCAGGTTGTTGGTAAAGCACAATACGACAACTGAATCAACAAAAGAAGTTTCGTAAAGGGGCTTAACTTGTTTGTAAAAGTGATAGCTTCCAAGTTTTCGGAAAGAAGTCAATGTCCTTGCGCTTTCGCTCGGTTGAGGAATTACACTTGTATCCAATAAATTTACCTTTCAAATTTTGAGAGAGAAGCCGGCAAGGTTGAAGTGCTCAGCCATGGCCGGGGTATTCTGAAAACATTGTCATGTATGGCTTTTATGTGATTTTTAAAACACAAAGGGGAAGGGCATGTACGGAATTCACCTACCGTATGTTATTACCTTTATGAAAACAGTGCAATGAAATGTATAAATACCATTGGTGGGAAATGGAGAGGGGGAATTTAAGAAAGACTGGGTACATTAGGGATATGTACACGTGTACCGATAGGAACCTAAGATAAAATTTGACATGGCGCTTTCCTGCAGGCAGTGATGCCCCCGTATTTGTCCGCAAGTATGAGTCGCCAACAGGAGCCAAGGTGCGCGAAGTCCCCCCACCCCCTTTATTTTTTTTTTAGTTTATGTGCAACGAAGACGGTTGCATTTGGCGATTGCGACGTTAATTCGCTTTTTTCAAACTTTGATTGGTTTAAATCCTTTTCATATTTAGTGGTTGTCTTTTGCCTTTGATAAGTTTGATCTATATTACATGGCAGTTTTCATTTCAACAATGCAGTTCAAAAAGCATGTTATTGTAAGCATTGCTATAGTAAAATATGAAGAGGGTCATTTTTCGGCTTTTCTTACCTTATGTTCAATTAACGTGGATATCCCCATAGTTTCCAGTCAAGTCACCCCTGGCAAAGTCGTCCCTCACAAGTCTCCCATGTACATTGCCCCCCCCCCAAGTCACTACGCCCTCGCTCAACAAAACCGCCTCTTAGCAAATCGCCTCCACCCCTGATCACAGGATCGTCCCGACAGTCTCCCCTCTCTAAAGTCGCCCCTCGTTTCAACAACTTCCTCATCAAAATAATTAAGACTGTAAGCCTACTTAACGAGTAATACTTGATTATATAACAGATAATCGTGTCTCCACGTTGAATAGTAAAATGAAAGGCGAAGAAGGACAGTGTATACGCAGACGACCTTGAGCATACAAAAGCCTTCCTGTATAGGCAATTAGGCCGACGGTTACTGGCCAAAAGGCCCATTATTAAGTGTATAGTTTTAGGCTAGTTCAGTCATTTTACACATCGTCATTGCAGATTTTTCCGACATGTTTTATGAGGTTTAATTACCGTAGCTCTTATCAGGTGCGTGCGTAGGCATATTTTAAGAGTTTGCTGTTGAGAAAATTTCACAGGGATTATAGCCCTATTATTAAAAATTAGTCCTATTAAAGTATTTCTGTCATAAAAATGTACATTGATTTTTTATATGAAATTATAGTTTTCTGTCCATATTAACCATTAGCATATACCACTTAGCCCTTGAACAGGACCCAGCTTTACATCCCTGTATGTTATACACTCAATTTCTTGTAAGTAGTGACTAGAAAGAGCAGGGAGGTGGTGTTACTTTGTCAAAGTAACACCTCCTGGAAAGAGCGTACTATAGGCGTACGGTCACGTTTAAAAGCCTAGTAGGAAGTATTGGAATATTATCGACTCACCTCAACGACTCCAAGTTGAGAATCTCTTTCCAATGTGACGAGAAGGCAAGAATTAAATTCATTTCCATCCATTTGAAATAACGTTAATGATCCTTTCTCGCTTTCGATCCACCATTTTCGTTCTATGTGATGATTGCTTTGATCAATAAACTCAAATTCTGCCATTTTCCTTTGTTTATATATGTATAAATTATGTAGAATTCCACTTGCAAAAAAAAAAAAAAGATCGACGCTGACTGTTTAGACCCAAATATGCTATCTGTTTAGACGCAAATATGCTATCTGTCATGCGAGATGTGTTTGTACAAGGTCTGGTTTTTCTGTCTCTGAAAAGTTCTCTTGTTTGGTTTCCACATAGCAAAAAGGCACTTCTTGTTTGGTTCGTGCAGAACAAAAGAGGCATTCTTCATCGCCCATTTCCGAAAAGATAGCAATTAGACGCAACCACATTGAGAGCATGCATGGTTGAGTTTCGTTTAAGAAGTGTGGATCTATAGTATTTCGAGGTCAGGATGGCTGCATGTTATACCAGGGAAGCAACTCCTTGGTTATACTAGTTTGTAGATGTGATGGATAAGTGATAGAGAACGAGTGCTGCACCATATCAGATAGTTTCCCTCCGACGGCACCATGTAGGGAGTTAGCAACTCCCTGCACCATGATAACACACATAAATTTCTACAGGGTATTAGTTCCATGGACCAGGGAGTTGCTAGAGATAGAGGGTCACCTTTTTTGGGGGATCTCATGATCGCCAATCGCATGGAAGCCGTTCTATTTGTATCCGCTAGCAACTCCCTGGTTTAACAAAGAATGCACGTGCTTACAATTCTAACTTTTCATGAAGGGAAGCTTAGGAGGGAAACTTCAGTGAAGGAAAAGGAGAGAGTGATCCACCCACTTTGACTATCGATCACGTGTTACTAAACAGATTTATTGCCAATTACCGATGTAATTGTCGACCTAAACTATACTATCTTGGGGATCGTAAGGTGAATGGGAGGGAGGTGTATGATGACATCCCCCAGCCCCCTGTCACCGTCTTTGCATGCCTCCCGCTCCACAGACCCCCAGTCTGCTGCTATATACGGAAAGGTAGGTTGTATACAGTTACGAAGGCAATGGACGTTCATATTTCCCCTGAACTTTCACATATGCCCATTAAGTACACAACCCCCTCCTCTTCTTTCTTAATTACACGTGAAGAAACAGTCCGCGCTTTACATTCGAAATATTACATCACCTCCCCGGGTATAGACCAGTGTCAAGGTTTGTCTTATCATTATGCAGGCCGACTCTTCAAATTGAGCCTATTCGAGACTACCAGAAAGTGAGGGTCTACCTGTTGTACCATACCAAATTACAAAATAAAACGAACTTTATTCATCAAATTATAGGCGTATAAGCGGGATCCTGTGGGCTTAGCCCCCTCCCCCGTCATAAATGTGGGTGCGAAGGCTATGCTCCCGCCCTCCCAGATCCAAGGACGAAACCCCCCTTACTTGTCTATTGGAATTCAGGGGGAAGACTCGCCTTTAAGTAGCTGATGCATTTTGCTAGGAATTGAAAGTGTGTCAGTGCAAAGTCTCCAGGCAAATTTTGTTGGGGACGATTTTCAATGCAAAATTTTGGCGAGCTTCTCGCTCTTTTACCAAGGTACACATTCCATATCCCATAACCATTATTGGGGCAATAATACATTATTGTAACCAAAACACTTTTCCGAAAAATATACAACTCCGACCTCTTCAGGGACCCCGCATCAGTAGAGAATCTTTGAGCAATATAATGTCATGAGTAGCATATACGGTAACATTCGTAGTATGCATTAGTCGTTACACATTTTTGTAACGAGTGCCATACCACAGCCATGGGCGGCGATCCTGGGGAATGGGGGATATATCCCCCCATGAAATTGGAGGGGGATCCTGTACACTATATCCCCCTCCCCCCATGAAACCAACCAGACAGATCCGGAAATCAGAAAACTTTACCTTTTTCTAGACTTTTTAAAATAGGCCTATTTATTTTTTAGGAAATACTTCCGACAGTTGTTATAATATCACCTTGCAAAACATGAAAAGGGCCATTTCCAGTTATCTGGGAGTATTTTTGGCAAAATTTTCTACGCTCTGCGCCAACTGATCGTGACGCTCCGCTTAGATAGTACCACTGACTAGATCCTGAAATCAGAACACTTAACCTTTTTCTGGACTTTTTTACAATATGCCTATTTTTTAGGAAATACTTGTTATCATAGTGTCACGTTGCAAAGCCTGGAAAGGGCCATTTCCGGTAATCCGGGGTTATTTTTGATCAAAATTTTCTTTGTACGCTCCGCGCCAACTGATGGTGGCGCTCCGCTTAGATAGTGTCACTGACAATATCACCCCCCCCACACTTTCAAAGATGATCCCCGCCCATAACCACAGCCAAAATATCACTATATAATGATTATTTCTATGCATGTAATTAATTGCAAGATTTGCTAAGATACCTAGTACGTTTTTAATTTAAGCCACCTTACCTAGCTAAACAAGAATTTTTCAAGGAAAGGAGTTGTTACTCCTCCACTTCACTTAGTCACCACACCTTTCTCTTACCGTCAACCAAAAGTACAAGAATTCACTTAATCGTGAAAGTTTTCTAATATTTGGTAAGTTCGGATATTTGTCAAAGATAGCACTATTTTGTATCTAAGCCATCTTAAATTTACTAAAATTTCTCAAAAATACACAATTTTTACCGACCTTCTGGCCAGATGTATCTAGAGTGGACTTAAAGCACCATCTTCGATAGTGCCTCCAAATCGCCAACGTCTGGTGGCGCCACTGGACCTCCTGATAGGGGGCCTTTTGGGTCAAGGAGCCGGGACTCCCAAGCTCATCGTTACGCCGCTGATTATTCATATGGTTCCACAGTCTATAACTAATTCCTCTGCCATCTGAAACACATATTCGATTACGCTGGGGAGACCTATTATTCGAAATAACAATCAATGTGGGATTTCGTAATCAATTTTATCAAAAGATTCCTTAAACTTAATGTAGGAGATATTTCGTCTCCTATATTTAGTAGATAGTCTGGGCTGTGATTAAATCTCATTGCCTCCTTACCCGAAAGGATTATCTTTTAAGTTAGGGAAATGGGTTCAAGTTATCAACCCAACTTGGAAGCCACTTTGAAAATTTTGGTCAGTGTTCTACAAAATTGGGATGAAATTTGAATCAAAATTTGGGCAAATTTATATAAACGTCAAACAAAAAATATACCCAACATTTTAACTTTTGGGGCCATTTCCTGCAATCTGGGAGGCACTTTTTCAAAAATTTCCTCCATACGCTACGCGCCAACCCATGGTGGCGCGTAGCGTACCTACACTCCATCTTTTCAACATGCACAAGTCAGCCCCCCCCCAATCGAAAATACCTTCCGAGGGCACTGAAATAAACCTATATGAAACAAAGTTCTACCGTCTCTTTAGTCCCGTATGATTTCAGCCACTCAGTTCGTTGGAACATGAAAATTCCACAACTGAACGAATATTTGATTTGGCAATACATATGCATGTTTTTTACTTCACGTGAATTTCTCAATCCATGTGTACATGTTTTATTAGTTTCTAAAATTCTTAAAATTTTTAAAACAAATTTTACTTCAAAAGGTAGCGTACGAATGTGGCACCAGATTGCATGTAAGGACATCCAATTTCAAAAATTTTCAGTGGGAAACCCCTCCCCTTAGACTTCTCCCCCAGACCGGCAATCAGACAACATATTACATGGTTAGAAACTGAGCCGTAAAACCTCATTTAACTTACAATATGTCCCCCTCCCCCGTGAGAGAAATCCTGGGTACGCCACTGGGTGAAACGCGGTCTTGATAGTGTACGCTACATAGTCCCTGCAAAATTATGCATCCGCCATTTTCTAGTCGCGCCCCCATCGAACTGTTGTGCCCCCCTTGTGCCCCCTCCCTAGAACGAAAAATCTGGTTTCGCCACTACAATTAATTAAGGAACCCAACTTTAATTCAAGTATTTCAGTGGCATGTATGACCTTCAATGTAAAAGAGCCAAAATGTTTACTTAACATATACTCCTGTGGTTTCTACTTAACTAGCCTAATTTTCGCACTAAAGAATCTCACTGTAGACTCCTCTTCCGTAGATTCTAGGAATGGTAAAACCACAAATTTCTTAACACTAAGCAACGTACCGTTTTAAGTTTATCACTTAAAAAGCCAGTGAGTAAGGCGATGAGCATCTCTTTGTCGAAACCGTGCCGAGTATGTAACTGTTACCTACACATGTACATGTCAGAGCCTTTATGTACTCTTTTAGAAAGGAGGAAATACAATACGACTGGTGATATCAGTGTAGTAAATATTAACCCATTTACGAAAGATATTTCTACGCTTAAGTTTGCAACTTTACAAAGCACTTGGTACGAGAAACTTTTAATTCATCATCTTACCAAATGACAAAGCATTTTCATGCTCTACCTGCAAAATCTGAGCGCACTCGGCACTCTGTTTAATGTTGACATGTTCAACAACTTCTGTACACAGTGGAGATTGCAGTAATTATCTTTGCGTAACTGTACACGTTTGAAAGTCGTTTGCTAGTTGAGGCATGTCCCCAGCAATACATTTGTGACTGATTTTGCTATTGCCATCGTGCGGGACAGCCAAAATTCTGTCTCTTTTGCGACTGTGTTTAAATGATTGTCATGTCGTCGTTTTTCATTCGATTTCGCTCAAATTTTGTCAGCGTATTGGGGAAGCTAAAGGTCTTATATATGCAATGACTAATTACAAATTTTAAGGTCATTCGGAGTTTGCGAGACTTGATTTTCTGAAATCGTAAAAAAGTTCTCACTTCCCAGATCTTATGGCGAAATGTGATAAAATGTTAGATTTATACAGTATTAAAGGTGGTGAACAAAAGTTGTTCCTGGCAAAAAAAAATTTATTTCATCATTTAAGGGGTTAAAAAGGGACCTCTTTAAAGAGCTTATTTGATGATAAAATGTAGGTCACAGATCGTATCCAATGCAAATGAAGTTGTTTTCCCGTTTGTTGGCATCTGTTACTAGTATGCTGTTTAGCTCAAATTGAAAATTGTGTTCAGTTTTAATTTCCCGTCATTTTGGAGGATAATTGGCGATCAGTTGAAATTTTGAACAAACTAGTTAAGTTAAAATCCGTGTTTCCTGTCTAGTTTGTGATTAGCTTTAGGCCTACTAGTCTAGTCTTCTCGGCATATTTGCATTCGTTGAGTTGGGAGCTACCCGAAGCCCTGATGGCTCCGATGTCCGTCGTCGAGGGGTTATTGAGGCGGGGTGGGGGTGAAGAAAACGTGTGTAATGATGCCTCTGCGAGCCATATATTGCATAAAGTTGTATACTACTAGCGGAAAATAGTTCTGTGCTGATTTAATGTTAAGCCTTCACTCAAAAGAATCTGTACTAAAGCTTAAATACACTCTAAAAATAAAAGAGTGAAATTTCACTCCAAAAAGAGTAAATTGAGGGACCACTCCCTAGAAAGAGTGAATTTCACTCGGAGTGGAGTGAAAATTTACTCCAAATAGAGTGATACTCCAAAAACATGGAATGAGATATCGCTTTATGTGGAGTGAATTTTCACTCCACTCCTAGTAAAATCCACTCTTCTAGGGTGTGGTCCCTCAATTCACTCTTTTTGGAGTGAATTTCACTCTTTTGTTTTTATAGAGTGTAGGCCAATTGTCCGGGCACGACTTACTCATACGGCCACGACTTACATCGTACTTTCTTCATCCAGTCATTATCCGTACCGCACTACAGACGCAAGAGAACATAAACTAGTAAGCGAAATGAGATGAAGTTCCCAACATTTACATAAATCCATTTATTCTACTTATTTAGTTATTTGAAAAGATGGAAAGGGTTTGCACTATATTTAGCCAGTTACGAGACTGAGAAAGAGTGGGCACAGCCGTACAGAAAATGTTGGGTTTTATCTCAGTAATGACCCTTTTGAAAGCCAAAATATGTAAACCGACCGTGGGTGGCGACTGAATTTTCCCGATAGGGGGCCGGACCATGCCAGCAACCCCAAGTTCCGACAGCCCATATGTCAAGGGGGTGGTCAGAAGGGGATATGAAGAAGCCTATAACTATACCATGCCATTGCAAAGCAAATTTTGCAAAATATCACTTAATACTTCAAGAGCCGAGTTATACGAACTGAGTGTTCTTTTGAGTCCGAATCGTGGAATTGCAAAACATTATTGGTAGGCTTACACAAAAGACATTAAGTAATCATTAAGAACAACCACATTTAACAACTGCTTAATGCGGTGGGGGCATGAGAGCTGAGCTACGGCATCGTGGATGCGCTGTTTGCTACAAGTTAAAAGTAGGCAAAGGCTTATCAGGACGGTCCGTGAAAGCAGAGATGCCGCGTTTCGCCTAGCTTTTCAGTTGTCAAGCCTTTTCTGCGGCCATTATCCCTCCTTTATTTAGGACTACCTGAAGTACGCTTTCATCTATGAGGTTAAAGGGAGATTGCAGTCAACCCAAGTTTATTTTCAAAAGTTTGCTAAATCTAACAGATCTCCTCTTATTTCTCTCACAAGTATTTTCATAATATTCATGTGTAAAATCATTGAATATTGAGGGTAAACCAATGAGCTATTCTGCATAAATTTAGGAAATAAGTAACAAAAATATTGTCACATGATTGATAAGAGCCATTCCTGAACTAGTGTACCAGGGTACACTACTTTAAATTGGGCGACTACATTTTCCCTTTAAGCCTTGTATTACACTGAACCTTCCAAGAATCTAGGTCTCGTGCGTAGCGCATATAACACTTAGAAGTTATACAGCCAGTGTTTACAAATGGGGTGGAAGTAACTTCCGCCGAAAAGACTCGACAGGGGCTTCCTTTCTCCTCGATAATGTATTCCGTTATGTAGGCCTATACTTGTCTTACAATAGCCTAAAGTTAGTTACATGAGGTTTTACGGCTCAGCTTCTAACCAATTGGTTTAAGTCGGGTCGGAAAAGTACAGTTTAATGCTTGAAATTCCACTGTCCAGGTCTTCTCCAAAATTTATAACCTAAATGAAGGGTAATAACACGACAAGTGGTTGAATGTAATTGGCATGCAGCCATTGCGATATAATAATGATGCCAGTCTATACAATATGTACATCAGGGGTGTGCAACCTTTTCGAACACAGGGCCAAGTCATGTTACT
Source organism: Holothuria glaberrima (assembly GCA_009936505.3). Taxonomy (NCBI): domain Eukaryota; kingdom Metazoa; phylum Echinodermata; class Holothuroidea; order Aspidochirotida; family Holothuriidae; genus Holothuria; species Holothuria glaberrima. Next base: position 11,884 of record WURT03424370.1, read on the forward strand.
GTGACAATCCGGGGCCGTAGTGGAACAGAGAGGTGTAGACTATATGAGCGTGGTGTCTCACCCTTACATCTCTCTCCACCCCTCACCCGTTTGGGTGACCAATGTGCCCATCTAGGTAGACCCACAACCCATGTGCTCGAATAATATTGTAGTATGGGCCTACTTATTGCTGGCAAAACTTGCCCCCGTGTGGTTGCATTCTGTGTTTCTATTTTCCGACAAAAATGTTAATTCATATGAAGAATACGTTTTTCAAGTGAATCCTTAGTTTAGTTTCCAAATAATGAAATGGTTAATGTTAAAATACGACCATTACAGGGTAACGATTACATGGGATTCATCGTAATCTATCCAGGGATTCCAATAGCGGCTCCCTGCTCTATCGAGACTATCCACTTTACATTGAAGGGGGTAATCGTTGCTTTGTTTTCATGATGAGCTATTAAGCTATCCTTTACTTACGTCAAGATTCAGTTGCGGTCAAATGACAAGAACGTACTAGGGCCGAAAATGGGGCAAATCGAAATTGTTTCGCGAGCCGCACAGGAAGCGGCGGATCGCAGGTTGCACACCCCTGATGTACAGTAACATGTTGAATGCGGGGGGAGCGCGCACAAAATTTTGGTTACATTTTCGGGCAAGTTGTCACAGCCCCCTTCCCAAATCGAATTGGGCTCCTACACCCATGCGGAGGGGCGCTAAAACTTGAAGTACACAAGTTTTCATTTTTCTTTTCCTCCTTCTATTTTCTCATTCTTTATATTTTTCGCTGTTTTTCTTTTTTCGTGTACCTTCATTTTACGCCACCTGTTCCGTGTAGGGAGGGGCGGCTACCCCTCCCTGCCCCCTTTGTGTCGCCACTTGTTGTCTGTATATAATTCACTGTTGACCAACCAGAGTAAAATTGTATTGTTTGAATGAATATCAACCAAAGTGCAGTTACCATTTGAATTTGGAACTCCGGGATATTCCTAAACATGTTCGGTCAGAGAGTCGCAAACAAGTCTCTGTTCTGGGGGATGCCATATCAAAAGATTTGATTTAGAGAGCGAGACTACTTCTACTACTACCGACGAATGATTTCTCCCCATTTGAACTTGAGATTAAACCCTGATATCTCTGTCTTTGCCATTTACGCTGCCAGTGAGTGTCATCTTCCACTTTTTGAGACGAATTCTTGACAATCCCTTATTTTTATCTAAATTACGATTTTTACCGTCGGGAAGTAATCTAATAAAAAAAGGCTAAAAAAATTGCATGCCATTGATTATATTCGTATCCTTTATTTCAGAACCTTAGCCAGACCATATACTGGAGAGAGAGAGGGGGGGGGGGGGAGACAGATCCACGAGGCTGGGAGTGGGGTGATAAAGTCAGCGGTAGAGATAGCTAAGATGAAATATTATAAGGCAACTTAAGAGTTTCATAGTTCTAGAATAATTTCTAGGCCGCTTGATTACGGACCTAATCTAATAAAATCCTGTGTTGAGATTTGCAAACTAATCTTTGTCATAATATAGCACTGGGGATGCTCATCAGCAAAGATCCATGCTAGACAAATTGATATTGCGAGGATTATATGTGACCGGGTTGTGATTTTGGGAAATAAAAGGGGTTGTATGGTAATTTAAGAAAATAGTAAGAATTGAGCCATTAACCGGTCAAACAGAAAATTAGTACGTACGGTGGGAAGCGGAAAACTACACTCACTTAAAGACGGTGACATTGCTCATGTTCTTTTTACTTTGAAAAAAAAAAATAAAGTTATCCATTATAAAGAGACTCTCCTTTCGTTGGCTTACAACAATTTTTTTTATTTTTTTTATTCCTTTTACGGTTTGCTTGTGACAATGTCACTTTTAGTTTGCAACAAAGCCTATTGGGGGATATTTTTCAATCAAATAATGTAAATATACAAAAATCTCTCTCACACCTTAAAATTGATTTACGTACTTTCTGTTAACAGAAGTTTTTCTGAAAGGAGTAATGCATCCTTATCAATTTTCTAGTCACTTCGTTTCCCTTTTGAAATACTAAAAGTAGGCTAGTCCTCACTTCGTATGTCAAACGAAATACTGTAACCTTGAATGATGGCCCGAAAACTGTCCTGTACTTTGGTGGAGGGTTGCACAGACAATAGACCGTATTAAGTATGAAGTAAGAGGATGATACCAGTTTTGTAACAGTAGCGTTGAGTAGACTCGAGTTCTACGGAGCTTTAAAGGTGTCATGAAGATATTGTAATGCTATGTGAATTTCTCGACGTCTTTAGCGTAAGATATTGTTGAGATATATTGACATCCAGGAATCTTGTTTTCCACCAGTTTAGTGCATTTTTTTTTAAAAACGCGGCCCGAACCACGTTTCGGCCCACTAGTGAGTACAATCACGAGCGGATTTAATCTTTAAGGGAAAGTCACCTACAAAAAAAAAAAAAAAAAAAAAAAAAAAAACTGGGAGCGATTTTGCCGTGTATTTTAAATTGAGTATTCTGGAGTCATTACAGGATTCCTTCCCTTGCATGTTCTCTCCTTAACTGTTTCAAGTGAGTACGTAGACTCTCACTGGGACACACCTCCTTTAACGGCCACTTAATAGTTCTCTATAAACCAGGATTGAGGATGGAGAACTTTCTCTGTGTATCGCCGCATGTTGAACTTCGTGTGTAATATTTTCAACCTCTTTAACCGATGAAACTTATAAAAGAAAAGGATGGGGGTTCCTATGCATGTTTAGTCAAATCTTTCTGCTGGCTATAATGATTTTGGTTTACTTCCTCAGGCTGATATTCCAAAATTTGACCTCATTTGCTTTTTTCAGGGAAGTGCTAAATCGACCCCTGGCCATTAACATGGGAAAATGGAAAATTATTTCTGTGGTCTGTTCAGTGAATATCCGGGTTTTTTTTTGTTTACCCCAGCGCTTCCGTAGACTTTGCCCCCAGCATATCCATCAAGGTCCCTAAGCAAGCTCTTTGGTACCACGCCTACATGGGAAGCGTTCCATGCTTACGTGGCTCTTCGGAGCCCGGCATTGGCTTCTATCATCTCTCCGGGTTTCAGAATAAGTCTCCGCCAATTTTTGTAGATACTTTTTTTCGAATCTATACTTTTCAAAACGTAGATGTGTTTTCTGTTATAAAAATAGATCCTATCATGACTGCATTTAAAAGGTTAAAGACACAACAAAACATAATTGTGAGTGCGGGGTTTACTCAATGAATCAAAAGGAAGGGGCAGTTTGTAGCAGGTCATGCTGTTAGATGTGGAGCCTTTTTTCTCAGAGACAGCACCACAGAAAACGGCTGAAACGAAGTCATGGTGGAATATTTGATTTTGATATCCAAAGACATGTAAAATATTGTACTCACTATTATCTTTTCTAAAGAACTGAAAGGGAAAAACAATGGCACACAATTGTAAAATATGCCCAGGCTGTGTAGGCATACAGTTCAGCCCGCACTCCACATGCCCACTGCAGGAAGGTGTTAGGCAATGAGGAAGGAGGAATGTACAGCTACCAAATCCACTAGAAACAGTTCATTGCTCTGATATGATTTAATCCCTTTCAATATCGTAAATTAAAATTGACATGTCTTTTGTCCGTATTGTTGACTAGGGTCTCTTAAGGACGTTCTCATCCTTACATGTCCCAGTAATCCCGACACAAAGTCCATTAAGTTAATATGTCGAGATATGCTCTGGTGTGAGGTTCATTGCCGACAATGTGACAATGGCCGAGCGTTAATCAACTGATCAAGAATTTGAGTATAAAAATGAACGTTAAATATGCAGTGTGGCCGTCAGAGGTTGGTGATTGAGGGAGCACCATAGAAGATGATGCATAAAGCCCACCAAGGGTACACCCAGAGTGGGAGTAAATTGTGCATATCCGCATCGATGGTAGTTTTCACCAGGAACGAATCCTTCCTTTGTCACCTTGTGCTGATGTCCTGGCCGGGGTGTTTCCCTCCCCCTGGGGAAATTTTTGTTCATTTAAGATGGCTTAGATGCAAAATGTTGCTATCTTTGACAAATTTTCGGAAAAGTCATATACCAGAAAATTTCTCACTTAATTCTTCTTTTGATTGACAGCAAACGGAATTAGGCATGTTGTCCAAGAGGTAACAACTCCTCCCACTGAAATATTCTTGTTTAGGTTAGGTGGCTTAGATGCAAACTGCAGTTAGAAATTGCACATAGTTAGAAATTATCTTCATTCAGTGATATTTTGGCTGTGGCATGGCAGTCGGTATAAAAAAAATGTGTAACTTCAAAAGCATGCTACGATATTACCGTATGCATAATCATGATATTACATTGTTCTAAGAAACTTGATTTTGATGCTTTGAGAAGCATTTGCGAGAACTTTGAAAGTTGGTGAACGATTTGAGATAAAAGGTAAGAATCACTTTTTAGTCAGAAACACAACTGACCCTACCCCTACAGAAATCCATAGCTTATACACCTTTGTGGCTCATTTTTAAATTTTCGGGAAATGTTGGAAATCTATTCGGGGGCACGTGCACCGATTGTAATAATGACGTCGATTGTGAGGCTTGCGCGCAGTGCTCGCCGAAAAAACCGCATGCAGTTTCACCCAGGGGGTGGTGTTGATTTGCCAGAGAAGGAAGGAGAGAGCTGAAAGGACGGACGGGATTATAGTAAGATCACATACTCTATACTGAGCATATGCTGGAATGGGTGCAACTTGTGATTGACATCAAGCTCAAACGTTAAAAGCAGTCAGTCTAACATGCTATAGGTCAATGTCGGTGCGCTACAAAAAAAATAAATAAAATAAAAAAATAAAATAAATAAAAAAAGAAAAAAAGCTTCATGCTTTTCTTAAGTCAGATTGGTGCCGAAAAGGAAAAATTTTACTAAATTAAAATTTTAAATTAAATAGGCATCAAAAACTTTCGAGGCATTAAAAGAGTCAAATTTTTAACACTATTTGGGACGGTCAAAATGTTAATTCGCCTGGCATAATTTAAAAAATGTTCATTTGAGGTAGTTTTTAAAGGACACATACGGTACTTTGGAAAAAAAATCAAAATTATTAAAGTTTTCGCGTATTTGTCTATTTTGCGAGTAGACGCACATGATCTATTGACTGTGGTGAAACGTAGCTTTCTAAGTTTTTTACAATGTTATTCGATACTGAAGTATACCACACCACCAATGGTGCAAACTCCGATTTCCAATAACCAATTTCGGGGCACAGCTATACTGAAGTTTCGCGGGCCTTGGGGAGGCTGTAAGGGAAGGGGTGTCACCTCCTCTTTGGAAATTTTTGCCTACTTCAGGACTATATATTATGCAACATGGTGCGAGCTTTTCCATTTTTTTCTTTCTCTGTTTGTATTCCCAAAAAGGCTTATCTCGTAATAAATTTTTCTCCTTTAGTGCAAGACCTTTTTTTGGAGGGGGGCACGTACCCTCGTGGATACGTGCCTATATATGCGGAAACACTACTATTTGCAAACATCAATTTACTGCACTTCAGTGATGGTATGATATTCAAACTGATTCCTTGTCCTTTGCGTAGTGATTTTCAGGATTTTTCAAGAACCCTGTGTTAATCTTCGTAATTCTTAATTCGATTGCAAAATTTACATCATGAACGAACAGTTACATGCAATGTCATGAAAGTCCTTTCACTATTGTAAAATTATATACCATTTTAAAGGGGCTCATTGACTTGACATCAATTATTTTTGTGATGAGTTTGAAGGAAATCATTGCATGGCAATGCTTCTAATTAGCCTCATTACTCATGTTTCACTTCCTACAGTACTGAAAATGAGAGAAATTGTATTGCTTTTGTGGAAAGGTATTGCATATGATTACTACATAATGGTAAAAAGTGTCTGGTCACAAAGTTGTAATAAATGATTTTAATCATTAATTATCCTATCATTGCCATTTTAGTTGTGCGTCAGATGTGCAGAATCTCTTAGTTTGATCATTTACCATCAAGATGTGAGTAAAACTCAACACTTGTGAAAAAAATCCTGAATTTTGTGAACCAACTCAATAAGCCCCTTTAAAGCAAAGGCAATATTCGAAAGGAAATTGTCACTGCCTACGTCGCAGGCTGTACGACATACTCCTTGTCGCTTGTCTTGTTTTATGTTTGGAAAGCCACAAACACGAGACGAGCAGATAGAGTACGCTCCGCGGGGTGCACGTTTCATGGTTCGGATTACCGCAACACACGAAGTAGCAAACAATTCATAGCTCTAAGTTGTTTCGGACGTAAAGAAGGTAATTTATTTTGAATTTTCTCCCACATGAGTTGATAAATGGAATAACCTACTACTGACAAGATTAAAAGCAGCTGAGAAAATATATTTCTTTTTTTATTATTATTATTATTATTATTGTTCCAATCTGGAGTAAATTCTCGCAACGCTAAACGGCAAATTTTCAATTAAAAAGTGCGCCTAAAACCATCATCGTTTCACGTCATAGCTATTATTCCTACACAAGCTATGAGCATGGGCAACCCATAAACTAGTGTGCAAACTTTCGGGCACAAACATCAAAATCCCAAGAAGAGGATCGACTTATGGTCAAGCATTGAAAAATAGGCTCTAGTGACTTTTTGCCACTATCGATCGACACATAATTTTAATGTTAAAATTTCCGTGAATCGATACATATTCTCTGCAAATATCAGATCAGCAGATTTTAACATGGCCGAGGTGACGCAATTCAAAGGCAAAATCTCTTAACGCCTCCCCGAAAACTGCTGCTTCGATCTCATTACTTCGATTAGAAATTTTCTATTCGAAGAAAATGGTTTCGACGTCAAATGATTACAGGTAATAGGTATATTCTAGGGGAAGGGGCATATTTCAAGTGAAAACCCAGACTCTTCCTCACATGCATTCACACGCTTTTCGTACACACCGTCTTTCCGTTTGTTGCATACTTTCATCTACCATACTGGAGAACATTTTTTTTTCCCTCTGGCGGGCTTTTTTGGAAGTCATAATCCACTTGCTGGCCGAAGAACGTAAGTGCGCTATAACTTTTCAATGGGGTGCAGGACAATGGGCCCTAAACAGTCCCTGATGGGCCGAAGTCCCGGGGGTTCTGGAGTTTGTGCAAATTGTAAAACAATAGAATGTCCATCCACTATCTTCAAATGACAATGATTCCCAAAGGCTATGCTAACCAGAAGTATCGTAATATGACCATTTGGTTAGTGGTAATAATGAATAACACAAACGAAAACTGCGCTCGAAGTGCACCCCAAAACGCGTAATTCACCCTTCAGAGGGACAGTTCTAACCCCTGAATCTACCGGGATAAATACAGTGCCCGCCGAGTTAAATACTCTATGGATAGGCCTATATACATCTGTTAGTGCACTTCTGTCCTTTGCTATATGTAGCCCTCCACGCAAAACTTACGATACCACCAGACGTACAAGGATTCTGCACATGGTTTGTGTCCTACAAACGGTGGGGGTGTTACATTGTGGATAATAGGGTTTAAGTTGTATACTAGTTGTGTTTCGAAGCAGCTTTACGTGAAATATGCGAACGTTCCGACGGTAGTGTATGTCATGGATTGTCTCGCGGACTGGATATCATACGGCCCGCGGGCCGGAGGTTCACCACTTCGGATCTATCATATATCAGACAAATCAGTTTTCAAAAAAACAGAAAAAAGAAAGAGAAACAAAAAAAAAAAGCCAAGTTCCAAGTACAGTATCAATAGTTCTGAGGCTGAAAACACAGTTGAGTTATTCCTACTCTTGAAAATGATTTACCACAGTTGTGGTGTTTTATGTGGTCTCGTTTCGTTTGGTAAGCCAGTCCTAATTCCAAACAACGCCTAGCCCGAAAAACATCTCTTTGCACTCCAAATTGTATGGTCACTTGATACTGGTTATACGTGCGATTCCGCTGTTTTATTACGCAACACAACAGCTGGGTGGTCCGTGCTTGATAAGAAACAGGCCGTCGTCAATGAGGGAAATGGACACAATGTAATTACTTGTGTACAGGGAGGTGATATGTGACTCACCTGATTTATTTCCTTACACTTTGGTTCCACCGTGACTTGTTAAACAACTTGTTTGAGGTATTAAGGAGATCATTGCGAACAAACTGCTGATGGAAAGGGACCTGGAGTCTATGGCAATTGTTTAGAGTGACGAGCAGTGTAATTTTAATGCTACCAACATCATGGGATTTAACTGAAACGGAGTCGATCGTGGACCAATCAACACACCAACACACCGGTTGAAAAGATGGACGAGCGACACGGTAAGAATGATCATATACTTTTTGACTCATGTCTTTCTTCTATACAGCTGCATATTTTGAGGGTTAAAAATGATTACCGAGATATCGCTTATCGTTTACATGTTAGGCCTAATAATCCTTCCAATGCTGGCTATTGAAGATAGGAATAATCGTCTCTTTCTCATTTTTCGATTTAGGCCCACAAGTTATGGAGTAATTTAAATGGGAAAATGCAGTCTCCCCAATTTGAAGTAGTGTACCCCGGTGCAAGGGTTCAGGAATGGCTCCTATCAATCATGTGACAATATTTTTGTTACTTATTTCCTAAATTTATGAGGAATAACTCATTGGTTTACCCTCAATATTCAATGATTTTACACAGGAACATTATGAAAATACTTGTGAGAGAAATAAGAGATCTGTAAGATTAAGCAAATTTTTGAAAATAAACTTGGGGGAGGGGGACTGCCATCTCATTCACTTAAACTGTAATATCACTTTTAAAATAAAATGTTCTCGTCGAAATAGGACAAATGCAAATGCGGAGTAATTACAGAAAGACTGGACATGGCCTACTTTGTCTTGCGAAGGCCGTGTACTATGCATCTCTTAAATGGTAACAAGCAAAATAGGCCTACCCCAACCCAACGAAGAGAGTTGCGTTAAATGTAGATGAGTTATTCCCAAATCACATTTGTTGTCTGGACTTCCGCAATTTACCCCAAAAGCCACGTACAGTAGAACTAAAAAAAAAAAAAAAAGAAAAACAACAAATGGTTTGCACTATAGGAAGTCAAGTCGCAGTGACGGCGAGGATGGCCTGTAGGGGAGCTTCGAGGTAGTTATATACCCTATGCTTCAATACGGAAGATAACCTAAAATTTTCTAGTAAAAAGGGCGCAGACAGTCGATTTGAGTCCGTTGGGGGCGACCACCCCTTTGACTAAATGGTAGCTCCGCTGCAGAAAAGTTGTAAATTACACATACGTATTCCCTGTTGTGGTACTGCATAGGCATGAAAAAAATGATGTACCGGTATGCCTTTGACACTTTGTCGAAAGGTTCACTACTCGATACACACAGTATATCAGTTAGTTAGTTAGATGAGGTTTAACGGCCCAGTTTCCAACCATTTGGTTCAAGTCGAGCCGGCCACGGCCTTTTTTCCAGTTGTGGCTCACTGGCTTGTTTTCCCTTACTCCATTGCTTATGCGGAGCATCACGCACAACGGCAGTATATCAGGTTCACAAAATGTTAGTCAATTAAAACTGTGTAATGCGAACTTGCTTGAACCAAATGATGGCGATTACTTTTAAAGCTGTATGCAAAATCATTTTCAATCTCATGGACCATGTTGGCCATCTACCACACATGATTCAATTTTAGACGCCACCACCTTTGCATTTGTGACGGGAAAAGATATACTGAGCATCAATTATTTCATGGGTGAAAAATCTTACTTTTCGGATTCAAGAACACTGTAGTGGGTGCGGTGGGGGTTGATGATTTAATAACTCTAAAAGGTATTCTATTTATGGACCGAATTTAACTTCGATCCATGCGAGGAACTTGACCTTCAGGCTTCAAAAATGACAGAAATTAGGCATACATAAAGCGGGTATATGGTGTCATCCATCTGCCCTCTGCCCGTGTAGTCAAAGATACACACACAACATTTCTCCGTAGCATGGCAATGCAAGAATTATGAAGTATGCATTTCTAGCATATGAACATTTCCTGCGCAGATTTGCTTAAAATGCAGACGTTGCCTCCCTTGTCGATAAAAGTTCGACTAGCGCATTTGCATTGAAATTTACGTTAACGTTTTGGAAGGTGATTGGACAACGTCTGGGCCATTCCCACTTTGCTATCATTCGATGTTTAATTCAGCCGAGACAATTCTCATGGCGGGCTCTTAAATTTTGCCTACATGGTTTACCCAACCAGTAATATATGAGAAAACTTCATCTGTTTAAAACCATCGCCCTTCAGTAGCATGTCCTTGATGGATTTTCATTTCGTTTGTTTTATCACTTCATGCATGCACAGGTACAAACATTGCATTAAAGGTAATATAAAGACATTTATACTAGTAATTTATCTTTAATTTATGCCTATGTCTACTAAGTACAAGGGTGGTGGTCCTTAACAATTCCTGGTTTAAAAGATGGATATTTCTCATTGTGGGATTCGATTGCACACAATACTGCCAATAGATTTATTAAGGATTCAAACAATATTTTCCATCCATGCATTATTTACTATTTTCAATGCTCTGATTACTGTATGCAGAGTGTCTGTAGCGAAAAGCAAACAATACACAGCTTTGTGTGGGTTTGCCCATGGAACTTTCATGGTTTGCCTAAACATGCATACAATAGTTAGGGTTCTCTCACCAAATGATCACCACTTTGCTTTGCGTAAATTCGTGCCGACACGTACAAAATAACGATGGATAACTAAATGAGCTCTCCTTTTTAATTTGTGCACATTGACCGCGAAGTTGTTCGTTTTCCCAATTCGTAGCGCGAAAGTGACTGTTTTTAGCTCAAATCAGCTCTAAGAGCTGTTTGAGCTATTGTGATCCGCCACCGTCACTCTGTCTATCTATCTGTCTATCTATCACGTCTG
>WURT03424481.1:4399-19431 GCA_009936505.3 Holothuria glaberrima
CACCTGTTTTGTGTTGTAACAGTATGTATGTTTTTCCTACGAGTCGATTCGGATGGATGCCGGAGGTCGAGAACCAAAGCTCCCAAAGCTCCTGTAAGCAAATCTGATGACGCACATTCAGGTTTTCACGGAAGTTTTGCACCGATGACACTGCTTCGCTCATCTGCTTGTTATACAACTGTTTTCAGAAGAGTAGTCGTTATTATGGTAGAAAACAGATTTGAGTTATCACAGCAATCTTAACAGGTCTTTGTCTTTTAAAAATGTCAAACTTACCTATTTGATGTAAAAACATTAAAACGTTAAGAAATGGAAGCAAATACCCATCACAATTGATTGAATATTGTACATTTAGAAAGATAATTACTGTTTTTGAACTTATATCATGACCTTACATGAGCTAGATATTCAAATTTGTGACGTAAAAAGAGGGACTCATGAGATATGTGTTATGTTATCCTTTGTTTGTTTAGTAATTGTTGTCTGTATGGCCTGCTGTGTGGGCATACCATTAACACACCTTCTACCATCGCGCTATAAACGAGAACTTGAAAATCGAAAACGCCAATGCAGTGTAAGAATTCATCTCAGCTGGATGTTCTTCATACTTTTATCCCATCTTGTAATAATTTTTATTACCCAAAGCACCTTGCGGATAACTCTTTGTAATATGAAGATATTTATTTATACACCATTGGTATTGCTATTAAGGGGAATCTTTAGAACAATGAGATATGCATGCACAGGATAATAGACAGCTGATTGATTTCAATAAAGAAAGTCATTGTTTTAATTGCCTCAAGGGAATGAAGAATTCAAATTTCATAACATAATTACACTTACATATGGGCTCCTATGACGTAGATTCCATCTGATGGTACCAAAATGTTTGACACATAGGCTTCAGTAATACTTGGAAGTAACTTGCTTGTAACTATACAAGTAATCCTACCATACATTTGGTGCTTCTCAAGTGACGTCTTTAAGAATGTCTTCCTGTTGGCTGTGTGATCTTTTTTACCCACACAAGTCAAGAAAATGATCGTGTGGGCAAATTATGTTACGTGCATTTTAATCTCTCCAATCCGTCGCCTTCTCACATATCTGACTTTAAAGCTCTCTACCCGATTGCCTTCATACGTCACCTAAGTTTCTTACGTAAACAATACTTCTTAAATGTCAGTTAATGTGTGACAGAAGCAGAAACCGATTGGGTCACCTGCCACCGTTATTTCGTTTATTGATTATTGTTTAAAACATTGTCCTCGTAACTTTTAGATTGTCCTTGATTGATCTACATACCTGTATACCTTACGTACGCACAAAAATATACATTAAATTGCTTTCATCTTGGGAGCAAAATTTCCAAGGGTACAAGGTCATGCCTTCTTTCATTTCCTCTTGTCTTTATTATAAAATCAACAGATTGAATTGTATTTTCTCAAGAAACCTTGAACTATTCATAATAAAGAATACAGTTCGTGTCTCACTTCTTGTCACTATTCCGTTTTCAAATGAAAAAAAAAAGCAATTAAGATTCCAGATTGTGAATATTATGAATAATTCTACGACTTTACTATCAGTGAGAGAATAGAGTAACCGGCTTCGTGCGAAATTTTGACCGTGAAATTTTCCAAATCTTCAAATATTTCCTCAGGAGTACACAGCCTATATGGTAATCAGAGTACAAAAATCTCAGGAATTTATCTCATTTAAGCGATAGGCCTTTTTCAATGTTATTACATTTTGAGAAAGAGCTGAGTGCTTTTTAAAGGATTAAAAGGAAAATAATTGAAAGAAAAGAAAATGAATCGATTGCAAAGGATTAAAACATCTCTTTAACTGCATCCAACATTTGTGATTAGGTCTGATAAAGTGCAACTTCTTAAGTTTGTCATTAGAAGCAAATGGGGAATATATTTTTTTCAAAAAGGTCAAACCACTGTAGGTTTTTTGAAACTGGCAGGCCACAAAAGAAAGGCAGCTTTACTTGTATGTGAGATCAAAATTTTTGTTCCATTTAAAACCAAAACAGGGGTCGATCGTAACAGAGGTACACAGGAATGCACTCTGGCCAACAGGGGCGCAACATTGGGGAATGTGTGAAAGGGACCCTTTAATGCGAAGGTGATACTTAACATTCCAAACAAGGTTGACAGATGGAAGCCACTTGGTCGTCGTTGATAGGCCACTCTGTCTTCTTCCAAACTGTCAGCAGCTTGCCAATTGCTCGTCACTAATAGGTCATTTAAAATTAAGACAAATTATTGGACACTCTGTCCTCTTCCAAACTTTAAAGCACCATGTAATTTATTACATGTTACTTGTAGTCAAGGGGAGGGGCTATGGCGGTACCTGGTGACAAATCATTCTCCCCTGGAAAAATTTGACATCAAAACGTAGACTACTTGTACCCGAATACCATTTCAAATATACTTCTCCCTACAAAAGATAATAATAAATAAATAAAATTTGAATAAAATAAAGTAAAAAGTAAAACCAAGTCCCTACAAAGCCCCTTAGAAGCTTACTTGCTTTTCAAAACCCTTTTTTTGGCTACTGACCAAGACAAAACGTTATCTGTCAAAGCGAATGCATTTTAAAATCGACTAATTTCCTTATACATTTTTTCATTGCCTCCAACCTCCCCAGAGAGATGTAGGAAGCTCGTTAAAACATCGAATAGTCCAAAACAAATAAATATTCAGAGAAAGAGCTACATAACAGCAAATTAATATTCCCATGAGATCCATATACCAGTTAAGCAATATTCCTTTGACCAAAATTTGTTATAGAGAGTTATCAGAGAGCAGTATTACTCTAATGGAATCATAAAACCAACATTAACCACAGTTTCCTGGATCAAAATATACATCACTTGTATGTGGAAGACATGACGAGAAAATATTGATCAGTTATTCAACCGGCGTACCAGATTCTAGAATACTTTCTTCACGGTAATTATCTACATCACTGATTGAAGAATAAGAAGAAAAACAAGTGTTGAACACAGATCGTGTGTGATGTAAGACGGACAAGAGAGACCCCCTTCCCCCAAACACAAGAAAAGTTGAAACAATGGATATACAAAAAAACAAGTCTCTTGTCGACATATTACGTCCATTTTAGTTAAAATTTATTCTGATTAAGGACGAGCTTTTAAGCTGGACTATTGAAAAGGTAAAAAAACTTATGAGGAACAAAGCTTTTACAAAGATAAGCCTTTGGTACCAAAAAACAAGCAACGGAAACATATTTTGTTTATCTCAATTCAACTTTAATATTGTATATTTTCAAAAACTGGACATGCATAAATTACTTGTTTGTCACTTATGCAAAAGTTATTGACCGAAAAATGAGACGATTTACCCTCTCTCTATCCATGTCCCGAGGGAGGGTAGAATGTTATTTGCCTAATATGTCAATAAGATTACATCTAAAGATAAATTGAATGTGGTTCACTAAGTACTCTTTAGATCTGCATTGAATTAGGGCAAGCTGTTTCCTTTTATTTTTACCCTAAAAAAACTGTTTTCCTTTTTATCAAGGAGGGTGAAAATACTGCAGGTCATTGATACTGGCATACTTGTGAGTAGCAGGTCCTGATTCCTGTTTCAATTTAACGTTGGCGTTTTACATTCCGAAGAAATTGGAAAGAGATATTTTACTTGATTGCTACATATACACAGGCTACATTGGTTATTAAAATATGGTGAGGAGATTCAGATAATAAAGTCATCCTCTAGCCTGCGTAGCAGCTTTGGTTGCCACCCAAAGGCTGACTCATTATATTATGAGTTGAACGATAAAGGTGCCCCTGATCCTCGTGCACTGAGTTGTCTTCCGATTTCCTTGAGTTAAAGTTGTCAAAGTCCTCAACTATGGCAGTTGCCGCTTTATAATTACTATGGCACTACCCAGGCCCTTACTGTTTGACAAACCACTCAATTTAATCCTCTCCATGTAAAACATAGAGAGCATGAAAACAAAAATTTTTCTTGGCTGGACAAGTGAAGGACATTCAAAAGATAAGCTTAATAGTTTGATGGAAAAGAGGATCGCGCGGGAATGACTCGCGTAGTTTGGAGTGCAGTGAGTGTTCCATTGGTCAATCACTGCATACAAATTATACAATAAAGGGGTGCTATGGCCTGAATGTAAACATCTCATAGTAAAAATTCTGGCCGAGACACAGACGTATAGACAGGGGAAGTGGACAAGAAGGCACTGTGCCCCAAAATGTTAAAAAAAAACCAATTCCGACAGAATCCGTAGAAATTCAAGTAAAATTTTTCTGAAAATGGGAAGAATTCCGGGCAAAATAAATTGTGGTCCCCAAATCGACTTAGTTCCATACGCGTATGGCACGGTATGACAAAAGCTTAATACGTACACCAAATAACCATTTTTTATTATTTTGTAGAAGAAATATCATTATTTCAAATATACTTTGACATCACTGTTATGAGCTTTCATATTATTTGGGTAACCCACTCAAAGTACCTTGCTTGAACCCAAATCATCTCGAACTTATGGATGGAAAAACCTAATAAGTTAAAATGACATATGTCTTTTGCATGTCTTTTGTTTTAAAGGAAATTTCCTTAATTGACCGACTCATGATGCCACCATGCTATAACAAATACTTTAGGCATGTAAAAGGTTTCGTGTTTGAGATCCCCTGACCTGAGAAATGGCCCGACCTTATTTTTTACTTCTGATATTACTGACTTTGGTTATTGATGTAAATAGGTTTCTTTTGGTCCAAAACCGTGGACGCATTTATTGTCATACATGGGGTAAACAATTCACTAATTCATAATTTAAAAATAACTTTGGAACAAATTTTTAGCCTTACAGTTTTAGCCATACAGTTTCAGTGTCAGAAAGATAAGAACAACAGGATTTCACTTGATAAGAAAAAATAGGATTTCACTTTAGACTAGTTCTCTAAGAAAGCTTCCAAGAGTAGTGTTAGGAAATACATTCTTATGGCAATAATTTACATCATTTAACTCCAAATGTAGCAATAACATGGAAAATATCAATATGTCATATTTTGAGAAAAATGACATTACGTAAATATTACAAACAGTTATGACAATGACAGGAAAAAATTGAAATTTCAGTGAAACATATATTTATAAGTCTAAACTGACATACATAACAAAACTTAACATTCAAACAGTAAAAAATACAGTATCATTGTCAATTACATACACAATTCGGCAATTTGTAAATAATTTAAGTTTAATGAAAACTGACAGATTTGTAAAAAATATAAACAGTTTAACAAAGAGCAACAAAACTAGAAAAATTTTCGCTGAACATTCATTAATGTGAGTTTAATTAAGCATGTTTTACAACCATTAATGATACCAAAACGTGTATTTCTGTTAACATATGTTCAAAGAGTGTGTTATGATATACTGACTAGTAAGTGGTAGCTTGGTATATAGGTGTGTTACACCCAAAAAATTCTTGGTAAGGTACAAAATACAAATTTTTTGAACATTTCATGCCGTCAAGACAGAGAGAACAAAAAAAAAGTAAACTCAAACATGTAAACCAGGATAAAAAATTTACGTCAAGTAGTTAGCCACACATCAAATACGTTTATATGTTTATTCAGCATACATTGTTGTGTATTATTGTTTAGGTTAAACAAATGCGATTCCTTAAAGTGGCGTCAATGTGTTTAACAAGTGTGAAATGAAGCGATAAGTTTAATTAACGCATTCTCATTCTTATTTTTTCTATAGCCTAAATGTCATATGTGTTTACAAGTGTTGCAAATGGCATTGAATAGTTATAACTGATGGTATCTGTGGATATGCACGTTTTTGAGTGGGTATTACCGTGAGAGGAGGGAGGGGGGGGGGTGATTAAGATTTTAAACTGAATTGCCACTTAATATGTATACTTCGAAGATGACTTTATTACTGATTCTCCAAGAAAAGGAATGTCCTGTAACCGGCAATTACTGAAGCCTACAACCATGAACAAGACAGTAATACTCGAGGACGTACTGGTTATAGAGTTTGAACTATTCTTCCAACATATTTATACAAATGCTCTTCCTGCAAATTGGAGAGCATTTTATCTTTTCGCTCGTTTCGTAACCACATAATCTATACCTTGTGTAATCATTCCGTTACTCTTTCCATTGCCTCTAATAAGGTCATCGACTTGAACGGTTGAATTTGTATATTTGTGACAGTGTGCTCCGCGAAATTGTTTATTTTTCAATTTATTTTCAATACCCAAGGGCAAAAAATAAGCTTCAGTGTGTTCTTCAATTTTTAGAGAAAACTGTATTTTTTTTGCAAACGTATGTCATTTTTAGAATATTCAATTGGCAGTTTACATGGCGATTTTTCCTACAATATTTTGTACCTGTTCATAATGCATTGGACAGGCTACTGGGTTATTGATTTGGATGGCTCAGAGGTTTATCTTTTTGAATTAGCAGGTCTTTAACTTAGATTTATTCAATTTATTTGGTTCTTTACAATTTTTGATAGTAATTGAAAGAATTTACCAGAATATAGACAATACATAACATCAATATTTTGTGGAGGAAAGCACTCTAAAAAATCAGAGGGCTTATTAAGTAGTGCTCCCCAAAAATAGTAAATTAAAAAAGAAAAAAAAAAAACGCACACACAAATGTACCTTAGAATAAATTACAACATACAACTGTCCAACTTCCCTTCCAAACACCAGCCCAGTATTTCCCCCGTGAACCCTCCCTCATACGCTAAGCTCAAACAAACAAGACAATCAAGAGGATTGTTGCATAAGGTTACAACCATGCTTGCGATATTGTGGTCATTATTTTGACGAACTTCACTCTATTATCATACAAACCATATCTAACAAATCATAAAAGATGGTATTTTATCCAAATCGTTAAATATCCCTCTTGAAAAGATATAGCGTTATGTCGATGCCAAAAAAAAAAAATCATCGAAATCTGTTTTTATTCTCAAGTGGTTGTCACATCTGAATTTGAGTATCTAACATATTAAATAAATACTGATACATGTCGAGGATATATCCAAGATTTATTTTGACTTTATTTAACATAATAGATGTAAAAAGGGATTGGCTTTAGTAAGTTGAAATATATCGTCGTAAAATACCAGTTGACTCATGCTTTATTTCATAATCAGTCATATAGACATGCAAAATTTTTCACTACCTACCAGAAAGTAACTTTACCATTTGAGGCATGATGCATCTTGATGAAAGAGACAAAAGAGGTAGCTCATTTTAACAGCAAGGGTACCAGCAGGATCCTCCCGAAGGGGAGGGCAAGCTCTCTGACTACGATGACAAGTTACCTTAAGGATAACGAACCACAAATTTTGGCATTTCTATTGAGGAAAATTTGAAAATTTTGGAGTATAAACTGCAGAATGTTTCGAATTTTTGGAATATTTGTAATGAAAACAAAAAATCAAGGTCTCTTATTGAAGAATCTGCTCTCCTTCAAAGCAAGATAAGAGCACGGTCGTGGTGACTGTAGGTCATCGGAGACTAAATACTCCTCTGGACGATATTTGAAAATTTCTCCCATTGGGGATTCTGGACGTGGGAGAGGCATGGTCCACGCTGCCCACCTGGCGCCACCACTGCTTCACTGAAGTTTACAGTTAAGGGCGGGGAATGCCATGAAAAGAAGTGTATGAGGACGCTTAATCTAACAGCAGCTCAGGTGTGAATGCATAGAAATGCTGATGACACTTAGCCTGCAGAAGAAAAGCTCTTCTCTACCTGGCATTGACATTGACAACCACTGATGCAACGGCTTAAAGAAATGTGTTTTTAAACATTATTGTAGGTAAACTTTTCTTACCACCACCATGTTCCATATTACTAGAAATGACACTTTTCATGCCTATAGCAAATTAAATACTACATCCAATCTTTATTTTAAAGTTGTCAGGAATTTATTCAGATCCATAAGATGGAAATTTGCTTTGAAAATTTCTTGGGACTCTTGGTGAGCAAACAACGGTCTCTGTTCTCCCTCCTCCCCGCAGCCGCTGTGCAAGTCCATGGCCATTTCTAAGAAGTGTTTGAACTTTGATTTGGGCCACCCACTATACAATACGATTATGTGCGTGCAATAGATCGTGTATGAACAGAAAATAGTTTTTTTACAAACCAGTACTACAACGTGAATTGTTGTGGCATAAACGTGAGTCCAAGTAAAAGGAAAATGCATTCACCCGCAGTCAGAATTAGTACAGCCCGTCATCCTGCAGTAATTCATGGATGGCTTGTTCTGATCATGTGACAATATTTTTGTTACTGAGTTGTTATATTCATGGTGAGTAGCTCCCTTATGTACCTTTCATTTTGTTAAAAGCATCTGCAGAGGTACTTGTTAGGCGAATAAGAGAAGATTTGCATAGTTTGTTGATTTTTCAAGCAATTTTGAGGCGACTGTCTTTTACCTTAAAAAGGGAAAAGGCAGTCGCCTTAAATATATTCTTTTGACTTTTAAACAAAAGTGATGGTATGTTTGCGAATATGAAGACTGATATTATTTAAGGTAAAAATAGGGAGATTTTCTTCATAAACTTAACAATCTGATAACAATAACTGTGTCATATAATTGAAAGGAACCATTCATCAAATAGCATAACTCGATTCACTACTTCAAATCTGGATGGCTTCACATTTTCTTTAAATAAAAGAGCTCAGTACACAGAAAGACGTACGTGTAATAGGTGCCAATGAAGGATACACGTCTTTAACAGTGAAAGTATGGATATTCCTATTGGAGGTGTGTCCACACTTAACAAGAGAAAACAAAATCTTATGTCCCCTATTTATACGTGTTACACGTACACACACATGCATCAACATATGTTGTGTTTCCTGATGATGGGTTCACAACATGGAAAATAATGAAAACATCAAAAATGCTTTAAAACTAATGGGAAACATCTTTGAAAGGTACAAAATCTAATTTTATGGCAAATTTTACAGTTGGCAATTTGGGATATCCCTACTTGCCGGTATATCCAACTTGACTAGGGGAAAAGACACTCACGTCTCCAAAATACACCTAATATATACGCACATGGCACAGTAAAACAGTAAAACTTCAACATGCCTTTGGACTTGAATGCAGTTTATCATTTTGGATAATGAGTGTGAGCTACAGGATCATAAGTACGGGCACGGGTACCATGGCATGGGTACGGGTACGGGTTACCAGGTCATGATTATGGGTACGGGTACGCGTCCGAAGGAAATTTATCGTGAGTACGGGTACGAGCACGGGCATGAGAATCAGATCATGAGAACCTGTACGGGTACCAGGTCGTGAGTACGGTGACGGATACGGGTAGGAGTACAGAAACTTGTACTCGAATGCGGGTATTACAACACTGGATCATATAGGCTATGTGAATGTGAATGTATATGTATGCCCTTATGCAGAGTGCATGTGTATTAAAATGTTTATATGTAGGATGGGCGTGTGAATTTATGTGATTATGTATGACGAAAGTATCATTTTTTGTTCTCTGGTTGAAAGGTAATGATTTGGTGCCGGAAAATGAAGTTAGACTTGTGGCAAGGGAGTGGTTAGGAATAAGTTTTTGCGTGGGCTATTGGTGATCTTTCTTGGCGAGATGAAAACTTTATTTAACATAGATCTTTCTTTGAATACATGATGATGGTAAGTGAGGGAATATATGCAAGATAGTACGGTTCTGGTAAGTTAGTTGTCGTGTTTACTATGATTCTGGATAGGAGGTTTTTCTTAATCAGTATTGCCTAAAAGGTTGAACCCTCTCTTTCCCAGCTAAGGACAGTTCCCAGTGCCTATAGTCTGTGGTGTATCTTAAGCTTCCAATTCTCCTGCAGCTGTTAATTGCAGACGTGCTGCCAATTAAGATGGCCAGGGAAAGATCGTTCACCCACTCCGTAATGCAGTACAGTATAGCCTACAGTATTGACTTCTCAGTGATGGATAGCTGCATACAGCAATGTATTGAACACCATATGGAATGGTTAAATTGCAAAGCAACAAGGATTTCAAACGAATGATATGCATTATAAATATACTTTGTGTAATGAAAAATACACGGTAGTGATGTATCTATCTTGTCACTTTAATTTCAAATCACCAGTATATGAAGGTTTATGAAATAAAGCCTTGGGCAACTGCCTTAGAGTTTCCCAAATTAAAGTTTCGTTTATTGTCACATGCCTAGGGAACATGACTTATTCTATAGTTCGGAACACTATTTGTGATCTTTCATTTACATTTTCATCGAGTTCCATCTTCAATGGCTGTAGTTGTTAAGCAGCAAGAATTTGGGAAACTCACAGAATATTGCAGTTTATCACTGCATGTATGATTGCATCTTCAAAACAGCTTATCAATATCAAGTGCATGTTGTGTACATGAACTGTGTTTTTTAGTCCTTACAATAAAATAAAGATGGCTTTTCCTCAGTTGACAAAAGGCCGTTGATTTTAGAAACAAGCTATCACTTATCTTATATACTTATATACCGGACGCGACTTGATAAATAACACCTTTTTGTTGTAGGTTACTTTAGTTAGGTTAACCCCTTTCGAAAGGGTGAACAGATTTAGCATAATTGATGCTGGTTTTAGCATATTCTGTTCAATATTCTCCCACCTCTAGCATATTGACATTTGTACCATTATGCGTAGCATTTTTCTTTTTTTGCTGTTGTTAATTTGACATTTTCTTTCGAGATTCTAGAATTATGGCATCAGGTGGGATATTCTGTAATTTATTTAATACGATGACAACGATCAGTCACCAAAATAGATTTCCAGACAGTCGGGAGGATTAGTAGTCAAGCCTTCATAAGCTTGGATAAATACTGAAAATATTCGGGATTATATGCTACCGCTGAAGCTTGGCGCAAATGTTCATTAAGAAAAGACAACAAACGTCTCCGAAAGGACAATAAACTTAACTGACCAACCTCTCGACCTTCGTTTGTTGTCCTTTCGGACGCAGCTTCTTTGGGGAGCAGAACCCCCTTTCGGGAGTAACGTTTGGTTTCGCGCCGTGGCTCTTCGCCAGAGAGTCGAGGGGACTTTGGAAAAAGTTCATATAAGACCGATCACTTCTCGGTCTTTTGGTTAAGATCACGTGTAGTATCTGTTCTTTTCAGCCATTCTAGAAAGGGAACACGCATGACAGACTCATAATCTAGAGGTCTGAAGGTCATGAGGTTGGTCATGTTCAGCAAGGGCGTAGCAAGACCCTATAGGTCCCATGGACAAGGGCAGTAAAGGGTTTAAAAACCAACGGTATCATAATCCCAATGGTCTAAGCCCTCTACGCCCATCCACGCACATATTTACAAATTAACAAATAGACAACGTATGATACTATAAGCGATACTTTTCCTGTTGTTTAGTGACAACTATTCTTGTTGCTGTTATAACTCGATACAAAAACGTCATATAAAACGTGTTTTAAAACTTAAAAGTAAACCCTGCAAAAGATGATAATGCATCATAGGTATGCAGAGCATCGTAGCCGGGCCCGAAACCACATAGTTTTTTTTGTTGATCTTGGTTGGGTGCCCCTTGACATTGTCCACCCAGTCCACCCGCCGCTTGCTACGCCTATGATGTTCAGTCTAATTTGTCCCTTCGCGAAAGAGTCGAGGGGACTTTGGAAAAAGTACCTTCTACGACATCAAATTTATGTGTGGAATCTTTGAGTGAACAATATCTACAGCGGTGCTAATGGGTAAGTTTGTATATTCTTGTTCTGTTCTTTTCAGCCAGTTGAGAATGAAGCCACGCAGGGCGGCATAACAGACCCATAATGTAGAGATCTGTAGGTCAAGAGTTAGATCCTGTTGTCTCGTTGTCCTCGCGAGGACGTAGCTCTTGAGGGAGCAGTATTCCTTTGAGAGTAACGTTTGGTCTCGCTCCTCGGCTCTTTGCTAGAGAGTCGAAAGGACCTTGGGAAAGGTAGCTTCACCATAGGCGTACGGGACTCTTCAAATTTTGGTGGGCAGAAAATTTTTGCCCGAATCTCAAAAAAGTTACCCCAAGTCAAGGACGTGGATCCATCTCCAAAGACGGGGGGATTTTCACCATATGCAAATCGACATCATGGGGGAGGGGTGTCCCCCACCCCTTTAGAAAATTTTTGCTCACGTAAGATGGGATAGATGCAAAATGGTGCTACATTTATTGCTAAAGTTGATTTGGATATATTTCCAAGAATTTCTACTTTTTAGGAAATCTTTTCATCTTGCTTGTTGAAGTGAATTTTTTACTTAGTTCTTGGGGTAAATCAGGACCACACTGCGCGAAGTAAGTGAACAGTAAATTATTAGACTACATATAGGCCTACCATCAGCAAGTTTACTCATATCTTATGAAATTTGGATATGGAAGTGATTAGGACTGTGCATGTCAGAGCCTTTTCGAAAGTCTGATAGAGGTGATGATACTGGCAAATAACTACACGCGCGCGAAGGGCGCGAAAATTTTTGCACTTTTTTCGGGAATTCGATAAAAAATTCGGGAACTCAGTAGAAAATTGGGCAATCTTTTTACTTTTTCTTCATCTCTGCCGAAATTTCACCTATTCTGTGCCCGAATTTAGGTCAATTTTCAAGTTTGGCCGAATTTTCAACCTCAGATAATTTTTGGGGCAGTCTGCCCCCTGCCCCCCGCTTCGTACTCCTATGAGCTTCACCGTCGCTGTGAAAGAACCAGTGCAATATGCTAGTTTAAGTCGGGGTATACCCCTAAGTGAAAAGACCAAAGGAAAACACACGATGCACTTATGTTGGCCAGGTGACCATGATTATACTGCTATGTATGCATCCTGTCGTAAATACTGTATAAAGAAAGGCCTATAGTGGGGATTTTGTGTCCCAGTGTACATGCGATTCACTGTAACGGTAAAGGTTACTTAGAACATGCGCGAGCGTTTTCATGTGTGCACCACTCACAGGCAGGATATTTTCATCACTGTTACAGAACTGTTCTGTTCTGTTCTTACATACACATGTAAAACATATAAGAAGTGGGCACTGTGTATACGTACACACGATTGGAGTATATTATTAGAAGACTTAGTGTAATGACACATGATACACACCTAATGGCTCTGTGTCGTACATGCATGTATAGGCATGCGCAGATACTAACCTTTACCGCTGCAGTTAATCCCGTGTGTCTCAGTGAAAGCTTATAGTTTACCACCTTTTGACGACCGTAGTATTTCTATAATTTGTCATTTGTTTGAAGATTTCAAATCACATCATACGTTGAATGCATTTAAAGTTTCAAGGTTCACAAAAGTCGGCAGAATGTCAAGTGCACACTGAGTTATTGTTAGAAAATTTAAGCTAATTGAGAGCTTTTTCCAAATTTCGTTGACTCTGAGGTATTGTAAGGTCGGAAGAGATACAAAATAGCAAAAGGCTTGAAATTCGGTAAATAATACAGCCTATATATATATATATATATATGTATATTACTATGGGACTGAAAGTTGTTGTGAAAATCATTATATATAAATCTGCCATTTTGGACGTACGACAATCTCTCCAACCTTTCTGCGCTGTGCAATACATGCCAATACAGTATAGCTGCTGTAGTGATTGCTGATCGAACAAGTGAACATATATGCCCCATGCACAAGTATGTCTCCAAGAAGCATTGTGGGAAACAGAAAATTCAGTCTTGTCTAAGTGTGAACCAAAATCCCGTTTTAAAACGGAAGCTGTCGTATTCAGTAGACAAGGGAATTCACTGCAGCTTTCACTCTTTCACAGTTACCATTGGTGGTAAATTCTGATTGTACTGGACACCGTTAAGTTTTGGTTGCTCTGCATTTTGTTTCAACTACAGGCCATCTTATGGGGCATTAGTCAGCCTTTGTCCTGTAACTTGTTATGTTATGTTAAGTTAATGATTCAAATGATCGACGTGGCGGGTATCTGAAAATAGATTTAGAAAAATGTACTCAATTCAAATTCATGAGCGTTTCCTTTAAGGAACAGAGAGCTAGTATTTGGGAAATGTACTAATGCCTTGGTATAATTGATTGAGCTTGAATTTTTAATTTGTTAGAATTTGTATCTTCCTTTATAGGAAATTAATGAAGCATGGTGCC
Source organism: Holothuria glaberrima (assembly GCA_009936505.3). Lineage (NCBI taxonomy): Eukaryota > Metazoa > Echinodermata > Holothuroidea > Aspidochirotida > Holothuriidae > Holothuria > Holothuria glaberrima. The sequence goes on from WURT03424481.1 coordinate 18,558, forward strand.
CTTTTCATTTACATGATTGCTACTGACATGTCAAGATGATTGCCAAGGGAAAGTACAGTATAAATGAGAAGAAATGTGGCCCTAAAGATAACAGACGTCAACTGCCTGTCTATAATTTGCTAGGGCACATCTCCCTTTCAGTTTTCTACGAAAAAGCTTTTTTCTCTACTTACACCGTCTGTCTCAATTACTTTGACTTCTTATCTTGAGGAGAGCTTCTTGTTACAACTGTATTAGGAATTTACTTATGAGAGACTAGTTGACTGATGTTTCATCTTTTCTTTCATGTCCATATTTGTCGATATTACTTATCAGTAATTCTCCAAAGATTTGTTAGATTTTCTTTTTCTTTTAAGGGGACAATGGGATTTAAAAACAATTTTAGCTCAACGTCAGTTATGCAGCAGGAACACAAAGAAAGTAAAATAACAAAATGTTGTTCTAAAAGGTTTTGAAAGCCAGTTTTGCATGGAGCATATGTCAAGAAGAATGCTACACACCTTTAGCTTTTATGCGATTGACAGTATGTGTACGGTAGCGACTTAACAGCTGTCTTGCAGACAAAGGTCACATTTTACTACAAAGCTCATAAAACTTTTTATACTTGTGATTACTGCTACTGTGTGTTTTATTTCTTTTCTTGTAGGGTACGTGCATACATCACTAATCCTACTTTCAATATCTTGCGTACATCTATTTATGGTATAAAGAAACATATGGTTCCACGTCTACATAGTGACTTGAATACAGGAATAGATGGTTGGCGTCTACAACTTAAAGATTACATGATTTTATGTACCAGGTCTGGGTATAAACATTAAAGGAAACACAGAGACAGCAAAAAAGTGGGGGATATCATAGTGTATTCATCGTC
>WURT03424592.1:0-22777 GCA_009936505.3 Holothuria glaberrima
TTATCGACCTCTGAAGGTCACTCAACCCATTGGAATATTTATCTCTTTTATAAACAACTAGTAGGGTTACTTGCCCTAGTACCATGGTTTCTACAGCATTCGGAAAACTTCAATGGGTTTAACAGCATGAATTATTTTATGGTTTCAGTAAATTTATTCGCACTTGTTAGGGAAAGTTTGCTTTAAAATAGGTTAACTCACTGCTAAACTATTCACATTGTGAATGAGGTCTTCAAAAGTAAGGTACACTTAAAAGTATTATTTACTTTTTAACAATAGAATGACTAGTAAATATATTCTGGAGCCTTCGATAAGTAAATTCCATTACCCTATCTTCGTTATCGATAGGTTATTGCATTGGTAATACAGGAGATAAGAAGTTCATTCATTTGACCTCAAATGGTTGATAACAAAATAATTTGTGGTGGCCAGGTGGTACAACGCACATAACCACATCTAATAACGAAATGTCATATAGTTTGCTGTTTCACAAGAGGTCACGTCTTTTGGAGAAAAAAACAGTTAAATAAAATAAGTGATCTGAGTAAATCAGGAATGGTATTTTTACCTTTTGAGCAGTGTAGCATCTTTGGTTGAGTTAATTTACACGAACGTTTGATATCCGAAAACAAAGATGGTCAGCGTAGCTGAGAGTTGCATGTTACGTAGATACATAGTAAGGTGTTTTAGTGATATTTTCAAAATTCTGTAACTTTGGTTTACCTAAAATAAAAGACTTCATACGATTTTCATTTGAACTATATTTGATGATACAAAATCATTATTTCAGTCACGGGAAATCAGACCTCCTCAGGAATGACTCAGACTTCCGCACCATCCGGTAAAAAGAATTTGTTTAAGAAAACTTGATAAATACAGACTGAATAGAAAGTATGTGACAACAATTTAACTACTATTGTCTTAAGTGACCTCTGAAGTTCACCTCAACCCATTGAAAGATTTATCTCTTTTCTAAAAACTAATGGGGTTACTTGCTTTAGCACAATGGTTTCTTCAACATTCTAAAATCTTCCATGCGTTGAACAACATGAATTAAATTCATTCGCACATGTTAGGGAAAATTTGCTTTATAATAGGTTTACTTACTGCTTAACAATTAACATTGTGAATGTAGTTTTTCACACTTAAAAGTGTTATTCACTTTTAAACCTAGAATGGCTAGTAAATGTATTCTAGATCCTTTGATAAGTTAATTTCATTACGCTAACTTCGTTATCGATAAGTTATTCCATTGCTAATACAAGAAATTAGAAGTTCAGTCATTTGACCTCAAATTGTTGATAACAAAATAATTTGTGGTGGCCAGGTGATGCAACTCACATAACCGTACCCAATAACAAAGTGTTATATATTTTGCTGTTTCACAAGCGGTTATGTCTTTTGAAGGAAAAATGAACATTTAAATAAAATAAGTGATCCGAGTAAATCAAGTCCTGCATTTCAACTTTTTGAGTAGTGTAAAATTTTTACTTGCGTTAATTAGCTCGAACGTTTGATATCCGAAAAAAAAGGATGGTCAGCATAGCTGATAGTTGCACGATACGTAGATACTTATAACGGTGTTTTAGTGATATTTTCAAGATTTTGTAACTTTGGTTCACTTTTAATAAAAGACTTCATACAGTTTTCATTTGAACTAAAATTGATGATGCAAAATCATTATTTCAGTCACGGGAAATCAGACCTCTTCAGGAATGGCTCAGACTTCTGCACCATCCGGTAAGAAGAATTTATAAAAAGAAACTTGACTAATATTGTCTTTAGTGACTCCTGAAGCTCTTTCAACCCATTGGAAGATTTATTTCTTTTCTTAACAACTTGTAGGGTTACTTATTACCATGGTTTCTACAGCATTCGTAAAACTACAATGCGTTTAACAAAATTTATTATTTAGCGGCTTGATTTAAAGCATTTCTAGTTGTTAGGGATTATTTGTTCTACAATAGGTATACTTACTACTGAACTATTCACATTGTAAATGTCAATTTTTAAAGGAATGCACTCTTTAAATGCGTAATTTATTTTTTTTAACTCTGGAGTGTATAGTGAATATATTCAAACGTTTGGATTAGCAAATTTCTAAAGGTTACTTTTTTATTGATAGATTATTCCATTGCTTATACTGAAGATTTGAAGTTCACATTCCTTTTACTGTAAACCGTTGATTCGTGTTGGCCAAGTGGTACAACTCTCATTACCATACCCAATTTCTATAAGTCAGTATTTCAGACAAAACATGGAATGTGAAAGATGTTATCCGAGTAAAACAAGGATGACTTTGCATCCTTTTGGGCAGATTAATATTTAATCCCACACAAATATGGTCTATGTAGTTGAGAAGTGCACGACTGATAGCTACTTATTAAAGTCTTTTAGTAATATTGTCTTAAATTTTGTCACTTTGGTTTTGTTTAAATAACAGACTCCATGCAATTTTCGGTTTAGCTTAATTTGATATTACGGACTTGTTCTTTCAGTCACGGCAAGGGAGACCTCTTCAGTAATGGCTGGGTCTTCCACATCATCCGGTAAGAAGAGTCTATAAAAGCAAACTTGTAGTTGTTAAGGACTTCTTGTTCCACCTTAGGTATACTTACTGCTGAAATATTAACGGTGTAAGTGTCAATTTCAAAATGAACGCATACTGAAAAGATAAAAACTTTTAAACATATTCAAGAGGTTGGATTGGTAAATTTCATAATTCGAAGCGCTTTGCATCAATCAAAGTAATTTTATATTCGTTAGTTCTTGAGGCATACTCTTATTTACCGATAGTAATGCAAAATAAAATGTAAATAAATCGAGGTAAAACAAAAAATCTAGACTACCTAAAACAAGGTCAGTATGAAGTGAAGGATTTTCCTTACAGTGCAAAAGAGAAAAAGTGATCATAAAGTGTACTAATATTCAAAATAGATTGTCTTTTTCAGATGGTCGTTTTATTAAACAACTTAACAAAACACCTTCGTTCGTAGAGCTACTACGAAGAATAGCTCTAAACTTTGAAAAAAGTTGTCTCGTTCTACTTCAAAATAATTTGTTTCAGGAGATTTAAGTATTTTGAAATTTGCCAGACAACCTCCCTATATAACTTTACTTTTATTTTTTAATTTTTTTAGTTTCTTTGTTTGGGTTAAATAAAGTTTTATTCTATTATATTCTTCATGAAATCACCCCACTTTCTGCTTACAATAGCTACTATTGTGTGAGATGTCTTGGCTTCAACTTGTTTTGCCCCAAAACAAATTTTCTTGCAACTGATTTATCTTCTGTTAAATAAAGCAAAAGAGTTATTACCAACCCCATAGCTAGTCAAGGTGTTGGAAGGGGTGGGATATGTGTGGGCAATAGTGTTTAACTATACTGAAAAAAATATAAGCGTTTGTGGATGGCAAAATGTAATGGTGGCAGAATGAGAGTACATGGTGATACGTTTATTTACCCCAAAGTAACACAGGAAATCAAGACCAAACAGACGATACGTTCAGTATTACTTTAAGTTCCAAAAACACAACACTAAAAGCTAATTATACCAGTTATGACATTCATTGGAAACATATTTTTCTTGACAAATGGTAAACATTGTGAATCATTTTATTTTAGCTGCCGTGATCTCCACTGAAAGAATGAGAACAGACAAAGACATTTCTACCGTACAAGTATCTTCTGTGTCCAACTTACGGGCAGGTATGGAAACGAATCTCGTACAATGGGTAACTATTATCCTTCGTTCGGAAACTTCCCCGTAATGATAGCTTTATAAAGCAGTCCCTTCTTGATCATAAGCTCCTAAACAGTTGTGTAAAAATTTCATTAGCACGTAGGTATGTGAAGATACCTAAATCGTTAAAGTTACCCAATTAAGTAATAAAGACAATGGTCCAAAAGGTTTCCGTGCATAATTTGTCAGGCAAACCCATTTTTTTATTTTTGCAAATGCATTCAGTGTTCTTTCCCTGCAACCAGCACATGTGGTAGTGAAATGTGTACGTACCTCTTTGTAGAGTGTCATCCGGTACATCTTCTGACAGATTTTAATCGTTTTCAAGTTACGACCTATTTTGAGACAGTCTACTACTGGCATATCCACCTGAGGGGACAAAGCGGCTTTTAGGGAAGGGTAGGGTGGCGATGCCGCAAATTTCAGGCGGTTGGTCAATGGCAGTGCACCTCATGGATCCAAGGGGGTGTAAGGGCAACGCACCGGTAGAGGCAATGGATGAAACACGGGTGGGTCTTGATTATTATAAATCTTTTAGCACTAAGGTTGAAAACATACATATCTTTTGGTAGCTTGGTTTGCCCACTTAGCCGACCTTAAAAATGTCAGTTTGTTCAGTTCTTGTAGAATAGCCTATTTAAGACTCAAAATCTGTCAATTTAATGATTCAAGAAAAATGTCTATTGAATGTGCTTTTACTGACAGATGTTGCTTGTTTAGGTCTTTCTTCAGGGCGGGATTTCCACTCAAGCTGTTCTTTGCGTTCTAAAAAGATGACAAGCTAGTTAAGGTGCTGCTACACATGCAACAAATTCGTCGGAGCTCCCTGTGGTTTCTCCGTTAACTTTACGACCAGGGCATGGCCCCTGGACCCCCAGAGCCCTACAGGCGGGACCTTGTACACAATACTTAGAGCTTTAAGCGAGAACAAAGGCGATGAGGTGGTTGGGGAAGCTCCCTTTGTGATGGCGAAGCAAGAATGCAGCGGGTGCCGTAGGCGTTAAGACTGGGGACTGGAGCTAATGGAGCCTAATGTTTTGACATACAAAGATCAAAGAAGTTCATTGCGTGTTATTGTGTAGTATGACCACTTTGTGGCATTAGACTCTAGGAAGCCGAGGTTATGGGAATTATCTGTCAGACATACCCTAGTATTTGGACGTTAAAATAATTTGCAGCACTGTGCAAACCTTTTAATGTACATTAAGAGGGAATGTAACATGGATCACCACTTCATTTTGTCTCGATTTTAAACACTTTTGTGAGAGCTCATAGGATAGGCCTACTATTTAGTATCTTTGAATCACTGGTTAAACCGGGTTATTCGTATTTATCAACTTCCCTGCAGCCCCTAGCCTAAGCATCTATCGCCCCGGGTACACATTCGCCTTGGCCCCAGAATTCTCCTTATGCCTCGGCAACTATATGCCGGAAAAGTACCCGATCTGGTTGTTTATGTGGCCGCTCTCGTCGGGAATCAAAATGTTGGCGATTATGAAATCGGCTATAAATCAGTTCGTTGTGTTGCCCAGCGACTTGTCGAATCGCGAAGGCTCGGTTGCCTGTGTAGCCGCACCTTAAGAATACATGATAAGGAAACTAGTCTGAAAAGGTGTACTTTGAAAACGTATTAGTAGTTTTTAAGGTTATTTTACATTGCAATTGTTATCCACTGCACGCAATTTCTCAAGATTATTTTTTGTTATTTCTAACTTCCTGTAGAGAGGATAGGTAATGTTATATTCCACTACAAAAGGGGGAGAGTTTGGAGCTACTCGTACTTGTAAAAGCGCTGCTATGTGCTCTTTTTCCCTGTTCCTCCGCCGAGGAAGCACAGGGTCCGGACCATGTCGGGTACAGAGTAGCAGTTCGTGATATGTATTATATACCTATCCCTGAAGCATATTTAAGTAGAATGGGGTCAATCCCAATTGAAAAGTGAATAAAGTGCCGACGGCTTTGCAGAATATTGAGAAATTCTTTACAGGGCGTGCAGTCAATATCCTATCTAAAGTATCCCCTTCCAGAATATAGAGACAAACCCCCAGTTGAGGACTAAATGAAGATGCCGCTGAGAATTTCGGGATGTTAATAAAGTTGTAAGAATCAGAATGTTCGTATTTAAGTATCTTAAAATATCATTGCTAGGCACATTAAGCAGGCCAAGAAAAAAACAATTCCCTTTACAGTAGCCCCATTTTGTAAAAGCGTAACTCAGGCTAACGTCCAGTCAATCTGATTGCGAGGAAAATGGTGTCTGGGAACTATGAATGTAAGAAGGGCTTTTGCTGGATTTTGAGACAATGCTTCCACCCAAGCTGTTGTACTGGACGTTGAATGAGATAGCTAAAATTTCACAATATTATTGAATCCATTACATTGGAATTGGCATCTACTTCCGTCAGTCTTTTTTGTTTTTCTTGGAGTTTGGGACGCGCCTTAAAATTGTTCGCCTTGTCACAAGGGTTCCAAAGATGCCTTTATACCCTGTATGACTGTCTCTGTTTATAATGCATGTCCACTCTGTGAATGCACTTCAAAACTTATGGTTGTCACCATCACTGATTTTAAGTAATATTGTGTTTCTTATTTTGACTAAATCTTTCTTACAGAACAGTGTATTTCCTGTCAGGTAGTTGATGATACGGGCGAATGCATAGACGAAGATGGTTTTACTACTTGTGATATTGGCGAGGAAGAAATTTGCATATCTGTAAATGTCACCTTCACAATCAGTGGTGAGAGCGCTGTTTTGTTATTTCATTCAAGTTTAATTTAATGAACTACATTTCAAACTTTTTCATATATATTAAGCTGCTAATATACCTGAGTTGATAAAAATTTGATTGGAGATATAACAGACCATGGTATTAACAGTTTTATCTCAATAAACTTATCAAAGTTTGGTTCTTTAATTATTCTGAAATATAAGATCATACAGAAATAAACTAGAGGATCAGCAATAAAAGATAAAACCACATGCTGACGACTAAATGGCATTAACAACCGCCTAACAAGAGAGCAATATTTGAGGAAATCACATAGTAATTTCTTGTTATTTTCCTTGTACATCGAACAAACATTTACATGTTCTACAGGACAAATTTTGCATGCCAAACGTAAAGCAAGGAATTATGTTATGTTTGTGACGCTCCATACCCTACTGAAATTCATAAGGACGATAAATTGATTCATTCACAACGGTGTGTTCATTCAAATTGGATTGTTACTGACTACAATCGTAAGTTAAAGACATACGTCACCCCAAAGTATGTATTAGTGTAGGGTATTCAAGTTCTCAGTTGGTTACTGCTCTTTGATTGACAGCAAAGTTCAGCAGCTTTAAGGGGGATGATAGAAGTGGGGGCAGGGTTGAAAATAAGATAAATGTACAGACAACATAAAATGAATGTACCGACATTTTGTCAAACGGTTATCACTTAACAAGTCACCACGCACTTGTGACCCCCTCCCATCCACCCCAAATCTTTCATTATTTTCCCATACCTTCGTAGTTCATAAAACTACAAAATACCAATAACCAGGGGCGTCGATTTGGTTTTGGAAGTGGGGGATATCTGGCCTAAAACTTTTCTCTTATCCTGGTGAGGAGTGTAAGAGAAGGAGGGCCAGATGCAAAATGGTGCCATATGTTTCAATATTTGGGGGCATACTTCATTGCCCAAAGAAAAAACTGCATGCAGGCTCAGCCAGTGATGGTGCTTGGATTTACTGACACGGGGGCCAAGCAACCTGACTAGGGGCCAGATACTCTAAGCCCCGAAGGAAGCAACAGGTCGCCGAAATGATGCAGATCGCAAAATATAAGGCGCGAAGCGCGTCGAAAAAATTGGGATTATATTGCAAAAAGATTCATAATTTTGTTTTCATTAAGAAAAGTTGAAAAAGTGGGATTTTATTAAAAAATCTGCCCTTCGTAAGAGCAAACTAAGAAATTTGATGGTACGACTGCATGGTCTTCTTCGGGGAGTACATTTTTCATCTTACCCATTTAGGCTCCCATACGAAACTGAAAAATCTTTTTCCTTACAACATATATTTGCCACAATGGTCAGGTTGAAGATTCTTCCAAAAGATTGGAAAAAGAGGTTGGAATTTCGCAACCTTTCATTTTCGTGCTTCTATTGAATCACGACTAGAATATTTGTGGAACCTTTAACGTTGAATAAATCTAGTATGTTGGAAATGCAGGCGTTACAGCTAGACAGAACTGAACATGAATTTTTTTTTTTTTGAAGATATAGAAAGAAATGCAGAACTTACTGCCTACGACCTGATAAAGAGCCATGTGGAATACTTCCTGAGCATATTAAATATACGATATGCCTATTAAGTTCCACAGTCGGCGGATGTACCGACAATATCAGCAAATGTACCGACAGACCATCCCAGGACGACGAGTGGGGGGAGGAGCGAAGTTGATAATAAAAAATGGATAGTAGCTCACATTCCACACAATGCAAAAAGAGTGCTTGGATTTCATATTGTAGCTTTGTATGCTCACCAGGACATGACCTTAACTAATGAAATAGGTTTGTGTCTGCTTCATACAGTTATTGGAAAAGCTTCAAGTTGCATAGCTGGGACCGGAACTGTCTGGGATGACAAAATTGCCCTCTAAAGTTGGAGGAGATAAATGCTTCTTTAACTATTTCAAATGTACCTTTAACCAAAGGTACCTTCAGGTCACACGAATCACATCTTCGCATTCAGCTGTAACACTCTTTCAGATGTTACCGTCAGGAACACTTTAGCAAATAGCTTATAGGCTAATTCAGAATTTACTTAAATTTATTTTGGGAAATGTACGTGATCGGTTGTTTTTCTCTAGAGAGAAAAATATATCTGCTGGGTTTGGTTTGTACGCTTTAACCTTTATTTGTTAAAAGAAAATTTTTGAGTGGAGTTTTTTGTTCCAGGCTTTCAGAACAGGCAAGTCAGCCGGGGATGTGTTGCAAAATCTTTCTTTAGTGTAGCATCAGGTGGCTGCATCTCCGATGAAGAATACACAACTGCTTTGGGATTTACTGTGGAAGAACCCTCCAGCGGAGAAGCTTGTTTTTGTGATGACAGAGATCTTTGCAACACTCATTCTCTTAGGGGTATGCTTAATCTCTCATTTCATCGTTCCAGAACAACCTTAGGACTAAATCTGACAAGCAACGCCATGTTTTTCCATAAATAATGACAGCGTCTAAGCTTAAAAGGAATTATCGAAATATAATTTTGGTTTATGTACTATAAGGCAATGTGGAATAATTCTATTAGACTAGTGATACTTTACTGTAAAAACCAAGTATTTGACAACCCGTCTTAGATTATCAAGACGATGCCACCTAGACTTGCACTTTTCAATCATTGTGGTTTTGATGTGACGACATCTTGTTTTTAATGAAGTCCTCTCACACACTCACATTCAATATTGATTTCACTGAATTTTGTTTCTAATATTGATTTTCTATAAAAAAAAAAAAAGTACCAACGCATTTTATGAGTAAATGATTGAAGTGGTAACTTATAATACTACTATACCACTAATACTATAATGTAAGCATGGAGCAGGGTCTGTTGGAGATTCAAATGTGAAATTTTACTCAATGGAAACTGTCAACAGGGCATTTTTGTTACATTATTTTTGTACTGCCCGAAATACAACCTTTGTTTTAGTTCATTTTTCTGTAGCCGCTAGACCTAGTTCCAAGATGCAATCACTGTTTTATCCATACAGGATGTCTTGGCTCTGTACGCCCTCTCCTCATACTATGCCTAGAAAGCAGAAATTGTTTCAAGGTCACATAAATATTTTTGTTTGAAAAGGAAATAAAAGCAATTATTGTGAGTTTTACCAGACGAACAGGACAAATTGTTGTGCAATCGACTATTCCAAATTAAGGAAATGCATTTCAATATATCAGAAAATGATTTAGCTGTGGCCCAGTGAGATTAGTTAATATATCCATTGATACATATTTCTTTGTAATTGTGGACCTTGGGTTCACCAACTTTGAAACACTTTTCAGAAGCAGTCGATGTATATTGGTAGTAACTTCACCTGTGAAACTTTGGTAGACGTTGCTTTTGCCCTAGCGTTAAATACGCACATAGTGAAATGGTACCTTGCACAACAATCAAACCTTGTTTCAGGATTGATAAACAAGCAGAAGGCATTTGAAATTAATTCAAGAACAACTGTCGTGTTGTAAGTGCAATAATTGAAAGAACCGTTTCTCACTAGCTTTTTAAACCATGTCCAGCCTGAGAACGGACATTTCCAACTCGGACAATTTTCCCACTGAACAAATTCTCCCTGTACAATTGCCGCCCGAACCATTCTTACACGGGACACTTTCTCACAGAAACAAAATACCCACCCATTACAGTTACCTCTTTGACAAGTTCCAAAACCAGGCTATTTGGACTTATCAGGTTGAAATTGTCAGTGAGGGAGCATTGGCAACGTTTTGTCCAGACAGTGGTAAGGTGTCGCCTCTACACCGCAAACAGTTCAATGACCAGACATATCATTCCAAGTCTTTTCTAACCTTTCTAAGCGTATCACCGTACTCTTCCACCAAGCTTTTACAGGAATAGCCAAGATTCGAGTTAAACTGCATACCATACACAACCCGGTCGTGGACACTTTTAAAATTACAAGGCCAATTCCCCCTTCTTAAGAATAATATTTTCCTGGTCATATTGATAATGAGTCTGTGTAGTCTGTAAACGTTGCACTGCACTGCTTGCAATGCACTGCAGTGTGTATCAATTATTGTTCTTACCTATTTATAATGGTCACATTCATCCCTTTATAACAATGAAGCGCACAATTCTATCACATTTAAATGGAAATAGTCTTCGAGTTTGAAAATAGGTTAAGGCTCAGTATAGATATTGAAAGCGTAGATACTGCAGAAATCGAAAGTCTCCGAAAAATGTCGCTGATGATAGTATGTATCGAGTAAGTCCTTATTTCATTTGTTCATGTACATTTTGTGTTTTGGAGCAAATTGCTACTACACGTTATGCAGTCTAGTTCGTGCCACGTCAAGTTGGTGGACGTTGGAGTAAACGGGTGGAGACCACGAAAACGTTTTTAAGTTTTACGAAGACAAGGTACTTTCAGATCGGTACGTGTTTGAGAGGGCTTATTCAGTTTAATTACAAATAAGGCAGAATTTTCTGAGCATGAAGTTTAAACTACCCATAATTTTCATTTTTCAGAGACTATCATTTTGAGGTTAGCAAGCAGTGTACCAGGAGGCAAAATAACTATTGAATGGTTCATCTTAGGCCAGAGATTAAACTTTGAAGGGTTCTATGTTGAAGTACAAACCGAGGAAAACCAACAATGGTTTCGATTGTCATCATTCCTTGGAGCTGATGTAAGAAATTTTACAGTGGAATCTCTTGATGGTGTAACTGGTATCCGAGTTGTAGCTATCGATCAAAGCAAATCCGAAGTTACCAGAAGCATTCAGGTACCCATCAGGAGCAAAGAATCAGGTAATAACTTTTGTACAGCGGTGCCTCCAGTACGGTTCTTACGAGCTTAGACCTTATTGGTGTAGTTCACGGAAACGTTTTACCAATTTGCAAGCCCGAAAAAAGAGTGGCACATTGTAAGAAGTGAAATAAAAGGATTATATTTGTGAGAACTGTTTTCCTTAATTGATGTCCGTCATCATCATTATGGTAATTGTAAAGTGTCTGAACAAGTAAAAATTCGTTAAGAGTTCATAGATCCCTTTACAGTAAAGCGATGTGAGCCCTCCTTGAAGCTGTCTTGTAGACTGGCAGTGAAAGAATTAAGATTTGGTCTATAAACAACTTGCAAAGAGCCACCTGTAAGAAAATTCTTGTAAGTTTTTTTTTAACTTAACTACTTCATTGAGTTTAGAAATGTCAATGTAAATTTGAAGTACTCTATGTCAAAAGAATTCATCCAAAGCTGACTTTCTGGTTTTCCTTTTCACAGGTACATATGTGAATATGGATCAAAATGTATTGGCGCTGATTTTGGTACCTGCTGCTAGTCTTTTGTTATTAGTGGCTTTGGCAACAATTTTAATGAAACTGAGAAAAGTCACACTGTTGAAGGTAAGATCTTGTTCTTTTCATACATTTAAAAGGTCTAGTTGATCTTTACCCTGGTTGTTTTGTTATTGTGTAATTGAGATCATTAAACCCTTGTGAGCACATGCATACGAGGCATGGGCTGTAGTCCCTGAAGTTGAGACAAAACCCATTTGTCAAGCAGTTAAGTGGAAAAACTCCGACAGTATTCTCTGGCAACACCCTTTTTCGGGCATAGATCCTCAGCACTCTGAGGATGGTGTCCTTTAAGCCTGAATTATACAGGCACGGTAATAAAATAAATATCGAAACGCTTGACCTTGGGCTGGCAATGAATGGCATCACATGAAATCGAATTAATGATTAATGAACACACAGCGGCGGCACTGATTTTTAAAACAGGAAGAATAGGACCGTCGAATGGGGTCAAAAACTTATGACGGTAATGAAAAATTTAGATGCTTCAGGGTTGCAAAATATTTCGTTATAACGACAGGTTTTGTCAAAATCATTTTAGTTCATTAAGTAAGAGTATTTCATTTGACGTTGATACTTAACACCCGTTAAAATTGAGTATCACTTACTGTGGATTAAGCAAAAAAAAACATTTTATGAATATTAAGTATAAAACTTTAAATCCTTGCATATTTCATGAATATTGGTCAAACAATACTTATCAAGCAGTATGAACAAAATACATAAGGGAGTGTCAAAATGGTAAATTTAGAATATTTTAATAATTGCGGTACTTAAAAAACGGTGCTTTGGTAACAAAGACTGCTCAACTCCACAATGGTTCACACTGAAGTCAGAAAAAAGCGTTTTAAGCACCCTCGATTGCAGGATATGAACTCCTCAAAATCTTATTGGATTGTACATTTCTTCGCCTTTCATGTGTATGTTGTCTGTTGACGAAAAAGTTTGGGAGCCCGGCTTTGGAAGAAAATTGTATTATACCCCACTGTGACAAATTTGCCACCACATTAATGTTATGCGTTTTTCATGACCAGTACATGTTGTATTCGAACCACCCTATATTGAAGTGAATTCCATACTAAAACACAAATTTGTCACTGCGATACACCTACGCCAATATCTTTTATATTTTGGATTGCGAGGGTAATGAATACTTAATGGGGGAATGTTTTTTCTGTCGCTGTGCCTTTCTTTCCTGAACGAAACAAGCTTATTCAGTGATTTTCAGCAGACTGACTATAGAGGTGGATTCAATACACTTTAAAAAGTTTCTGTAGATTGACAGAACAAGAAAAAAGAAATACAGAAAGTAAAGGGAAAAGTGCTGTCAATTTGTTTTCAAAAACTGACAGCACTTCTACCGTTTCTCTTTGTATTTCTTTATTTTTGTTCTGTATTTCTACAGCAGTTTGTAGACATTTTAACAGTTCTCGTCCGTCCCATTGGACAAGCCACTCCTTAGTACGGTGATATAAGATAAAACTCTTTACATCGCTGAGCTTAAAAGTTCAACGATGATATGCTTCTGTGGAGATATTTGTATTGTCTACGAAGACAATTGAAAAGGTATGTCATTAATTACATCACTGCGAAGGTCCCATTGTTATTTTCTTACTTTTTTCAGAACCCTCGGGAAAATCAAGAGATATAGAAAGGAGCAGAATAGCTTTCTTTTTCAACGGATTTTGAGGTACTTTTGGGTTATGCACCAAGAACTTCTGTGGTAATGAAATCAAGATGTTACATAAAGAAGAATGAACCATTTTGTTCAGGGCCTTTTTAAGAATTTTTTAGTGGGGGGCATTTGACAAAAGGGACCATCTAAGCTGAGGGCCACAATTGATTGGTGCATACTACACGAAAGAATTTTTCAGAAAAATGCCTGTCCATTAGTGGCATGCTCATGAGGCATGCAGTGTGTTGTGTGATCGCTGGCCTGGGGGAGGGGTCTAAGGGGAGGGTGTTCCCCTCCCCTTTGGAAAATTTTGAAAAATTGGGTGTCGTCACATGCAGTCTGGTGCCATATATGCTACCTTTTGGAGTTAAACTTGTATTAAAAAAAATTGATGTATTTTTAGAAACTAAAAAAATTGGCATCAACTTTGGAAATTTTTTTTAAAAATTAGGTGTCCTTGCAAGCAATCTGTTGCCACATATGCTTTTTTTCTTCAGTGAGTGAAGTAGTTAAGTATACTTTCCCCTATCCTTTCAGCATAAAATTGGGCAATGTTTACACGTTTGAAATAAAAATTTCCCGAAAAAAGGACCATACTGGCGGGCCAAATGAGCTGAGTTCGGGACTGTGTATGGGACTGGGGGGCCATGACCCCCGGTGTGTATGTTAAAAAAGGCCCTGATTTTGTTGCGAGAATCTTTTTGTTCTTCCAGTGATAAGTACAGGCAATCACAACAAACGTGACCAACAGCAGTTGCTTCCATTTTCTTGAAACAAATTGGAAAAGGGCCCAATGTCATCTGCATTCAATTGTTGAAAAAACATAAAATTCATCCTCCATTGACAAAATCGTTTTTACAGACATTTTTATTGGTTCTTACCGTTTACAATGGAAAGAAATGAACACGTTGTTTACTAAATGCTTAATATTTGGTTTGTCAATCCCAAAGGATTGAGAGTGATGAAATCTAAAGTTTCCAAAAATTTTTCACTTGAATATATTTTTAATCGATTTCAGGTATCAAATTTAATTGACGGCTTCTGTTAGCGTCTTTTGGCATTTCATAATTTTCCGATTAATGAAATACCTCTTTTAAACCAAAATAATGCGTACGCATAATCATTGTTTAGACATTTGTTTTGGGTTAGCTGCATAGCCGACAAGGATAAAGCTTACGTTTTCTTTACACAATTCTAGTTATAATAACTGTAAATTCCCTTTAAAGCGGATGATTATATCTTTGTGTAAATACTTTTCATAACTAAGAAACTTCTCCTGAGCAAAGGAGCCTAAGATTTGTTTTGCACGTTCGTAACGATTCTGGATTATTTGTAGCATGACGCAGAGTGGAACTATGCCTGATAAGTTATGTAGCTTCACTAACCCCTTGAAGATAAAGACACCAGCAGGAAAAAGTTAAGAACAATTTTGGATTTCCTTGACTAGATTATAGCATCTCTGTATAATCCCTAATGTTTTTACACACCTGTGCAATTCCAAAAGGATGGTAATGGGTGTCCTAGATTCAGCAAGATACATTGGGAACAGCGTTGGATTTCTATTCATTACAGCTCCCTACTCTAAATGGAGATGAATTTTCAATATATCATATTTATTCTTCTCAATCCGTCCTATAAATTTGAAGTGACAGCCCTCACTTGATAGAAATTTGTTGGACATTGCTTGGCAGAACGTTAACTTACTTCTCAAAGTCCACCTAAAATCATGAGGGCTTAATGATGGAAATTTTTGTTATAACTTGCATCTCAATTGGTCAATTTTGCAGGCAGCATTCAACAAAGGGTATATTCAACAATTATCTCATCTTTTTAGCAAATCTGTATCAAGAATAACATAATTCTTCAAATTAATTATTTTAAAACTTGTTGTATTTTAGTCTTGTCGGTCCGTGCTATAACTACGCTAATATTTTAAAGGTTTCTTCACCTCAATTGAGAATTGACGTACTATTATATTGTCAATAATCATTTCGCTAGACAGGACCGTAGAAAGCGGGGGGGGGGTGTGGGTGTGATGTGGGTGTGACCCCCCATATTTGGTCGCCGTCGGCACATTTTCGGTCTGTCGGCAAAAAGGGGAGAGGGGAAGGAAAAGAAGAGGAAAAGAGGAGAGGAGAGGAGGAAAAGAAGAGGGAAGAAGGGAAAGAAAGGGGAGGAAGGGAAAGGGAAGGCGGAGATTGGAAAAAAAGAGAAAGAGAGAACCGGAGCGCGCGACCATTCTGTTATCGTCTATTTCGTTTTTCGGCTCTTCATCTAATTAGACCATTCGAGTTGAGGGCCCGTCGGCAAATTGATCATGCAAGTGACGGCCGTATCAGCAGCCGTAGTTGTAATTGGACGAGTAACCGAGTCAGTCAGCAAATCAGCGAAAGAAGGGAAATTAAAGGCTTCCGTATAAGCGCGCTATCTCGGGTAATTAAAACTCCACCTTCTGGACATTATTCCTCACTTTTCTGAACCCTAACCTTGACTTCAAACATGATTTGCGATTTCCTGAGGATCCGGTTTACCCACAAACATCCTGGGAAAAATAATGTGTGCCTCGCGTGTCTTTCCTTCACCGCAAACTCAAGCGTTCAACTTTTGAACAGCAAAAGGTAATAGATATGAAGAGCGTCAGCGGCTTACGCAGAGGGGGGGGGGAGCAATTGCGCCATCCCCCCTCACCGATGACAATTTTTTCTTTAGTTCCTAAAAATTCGTAAATATTTTAACACAAATTTTACTTCAAAATGTGGCATATGTGGCATCAAAATGCATGTAAGGACACCTAATTTTTCAAAATTTTTCATAGGAGAGGGGGGACACCAACTCCCCTTAGACCACCATCACTGAAGCCAATTTTTTTTCTTAATTCCTAAAAAATACGTAAATATTTAAACACAAATTTTACTTCAGATGTAGCATATGTGACACCAGATTACATGTAAGGACACCTAACTTTTCAAAAATTTTCAAAGGAGAGAGGGAAACCCACTTCCCTTAGACCCCAATCACTAATGCCCATTTTATTTCTTTAGTTCCTAACAAAACGCAAATATTTTAACACAAATTTAACTTCAAAATGTAGCATATGTAACACCAGATTACATGTAAGGACACCTAATTTTTCAAAAATTTTCAAAGGAGAGGGGGATACCCACTTCCCTTAGACCCCTATCACTGAAGCCAATTTTTTTCTTTAGTTCCTGAAAATACGTAAATATTTTGACACAAATTTTACTTCAAAATGTAGCATATGTCGCACCAGATTGCATGTAAGGACACGTAACTTTTTAAACTTTTTCAAGGGAGAGGGGGATACCCACTCCCCTTAGAAAACTATCACTGAAGCCAATATGGTCTTAATTCCTGAAAATACCTTAATATTTTAACGCAAATTTTACTTCAAAATGTAGTATATATGACACCAGATTGCATGTAAGGACACGTAATATTTGAAAAATTTTCAAAAGAGTGGGGGACTCACTCATTCCCCCCCCCCTTAGACCCCTATCACTAATGCCCATTTTTTGAGTTACTAAAAATACGTAAATATTTTAATACAAATTTTACTTCAAAATTTAGCATGTGTGTCACCAGATTGCATGTTAGGACACCTATTTTTCAAAAGTTTTCAAACGAGGTCGGGACACCCAGTCCCCTTAGACCCCTCCTCCAGGCTGGTGATCACACAACAAACTGCATGGTCCCCCTTGAGAGAAATCCTGGATGCCTGACGAGTGTATTGTTCAAATGCTGATCGCACAGTGTTCAAATTCTGAACGTCAAGTTCAGATACTGAAATATAGTGGCATGACAGGAGGAACAGCCTAACGCATTAAAATTATTAGGAATCTTTGCATTGGATAATGTATTATGAACCAAAATACACCTATCCCGGGACTTATTTTTTACCCAGAAATATGCTAATACATCAGAGCTTCCCTGGTCCCTACCAGCTCATTACCATATTTGTCGGCAAAACACGATCTCTACACCCCCAAAGATTACACCTTCACTACGCCCCTGTCGATAGATATCTTCATGTCACTGTTGTTCTCAATTGAACTAAGTAAAAAGGGATTTTCACAGGAATACTGTGTTGAAACGGCTTCAAAGCTAAATCTTTCTTCATTTAAGCAGTAGTTTGTTGATTTTGTGTACTTCCATACCATGATCAATCCTGTAACTGCACGTTAGGAGCGGAGTCAAGATTATTTTTAAGAGGGGACTCTTAAAAAATGGTGCCATTCGGGACAAATCTGATCTCAGCTTGGGGTTGAGGTAACATGTTCAGGACCAAAATGACATCAGGCTTGGAGTAAAACATTTAAAAAACAACTTTGAACACAGCTTTGTACCCAACATGCGTTGTGGGCCAGAAGAGGAGAAAATTTAGTATTCCAAACCTCCTAGATAACAGGAAATCATGCCTTTTTATCACGAATTTGTAACAAACTTCTGCTTTTATATGACATGACCAATGAGGCGAGACAGTATAAGAAAAATGTGATTTTCAAAAGGATTCTCTGGCATCCACAAAGCTCTAGACTGTGACAAGCCGCTCGCTTACACCCAAATTTCCCACTACAATCCTTAGACTACCATGCATGTGTTAGTTGAATGAGGTGCCTTACATTAGCAGCCGACCTCATGTTACATGAGGCTAGACCACCTCTTTAATTCCATGCCTTGTGGCACATTGTATTATTTCAAACCTCACAAGCAACATGCACACATACAGATACAAGCTAATTTCTCTAGTTTCTATTGTAAAGATAGCAGAGTTTGAAACTTGAAAACTGAGAAGAATATCCGGTTGATCATAAGACTGGAAAATGTGTGTATCCCTATGAAAACTTAAGTTGTGTGATAAGGAAATGTGGGTTATAAAGTTATAGTGGTAAAACTTGTGTATGACAGACATTTTACTGCTGATTATACTTATATGGTTCTATTAAAGAGAATCGGCATTTAAACACATGAATCTGACCCCCTCCACCAAAAATATTTAGCCCTCTCCCGAAAAATAATTCAAAAGTTGTTGATACGATGAAATGTTATTAAATTTAAACGTTATTTGGACCAAATTTGAGAAAAAAGATTATCCTTTTTCGGATTTTCATGCATTATCAGAGACTGGAGTCCGTAATCTTTACAATCTGTCAGTTGAATGTATCATGAAAGTCTGGTTTTGTTTAGTTTGCTTCTGTAACAACTTATTTATATGCTTTTCATACTTTCTGTTTTGTGGTACTTCTTGATGCTTTATGCCATGTGGTGTATTATGAATACATTTGCCAAAAACCCTTAAATCTTGTTTTTCTTCTTCCTTTTTTTTGGAGGGGGGGGGTCAGAAAAAAGTTAAACACACAATAAAAGGGAGCAAAAAGGAATGTCTTACTATCTAAATATGTCTAAATAATAAGCCTTGAGGGGTTTGAGGCAAAAATGTCATTTCGGCTACAAAAAACATTCAGGGCTCACAGAAATATGAAAAAACATAATTTTGTACGTGTTGAAAAACAACTTGAGAAGTCGACACAATTCTTGAGTAAGTTGTATTGCAGTTGTGTGACATTATAATATTACTAAACATTCTCATTCAAATCAGTGTACACTCCTATGATGAAAATTTGCTGCCGAACGATGGAATCGAAGCTTCAAATGCATACAAACTTCACTAAGCATAACACAAATGAAGTATTCCATAGTTATTGTACAGTTGCATCATCAAGCATAAATCATTCATATCTCATGACTAAATAATACCTTACCTTACCAAGCATAATTAAACTAAAGTATTTCGTAATGATTTATAGAATGTTACGCCAGCATAATAGAACTAATTATCCCATTATGAAACACGAGTCACTACCGTACCAAGCATATTAGTATTGGGATATCACATAATTAAGTATACTTAGTTGTCTCATCAAGCAAAATGAAATTGAAGTATCCCACGATTAAGTATACATAGATACATTTTACGAAGCATTATTATTTTGAGATATCCTATGATTCAGGATATACAGTTGCCTCATCATGCACAATAACATTAACGTAATCCATGCTTTAATGTGATAATTTACCACCCCAAGAATACTAAACATCAAGTTGCCTCACAAGCTAGTAATAATATCAGACTATCCCACGATAACAGGTGCTTCGTTACCTTGCAAAGCGTAATAAATGTAAAATTATCCCATGATAAAACATACTTAGATGCCTCACAAGCAAAACAATATTTATGTGTTCAATAATAAATATCCGTTTTGGGCCACAATCCGATTCCTAAAATCCCTACCTCGGTTTTTTTTTTTTTTTTTTTGGACTAGAAGATGATATTAACGGGAATTATATCTCAAGCCGGTATAGCTACATATGTACTTTACTCGTCGACTGATTTAAAGGTAGAACGCGCGTCTCTCAGCCCAGGTTAAAGCCCACATAAACCACATCGTCCCCAGTAGGCCTAACGGGGCTGTTGTACTACCCACTACCCCAAATATATTTAGAAATGTTGTATTTCAAAACAAAAGTGGAGTCAACACTTTGATTGTCATACTTGAAATAAAAGCATCACTCTGATTTGTCAATGACGACTTGTGTAGAATGATCACTAAGAAACGTCAACAATGAACATCTCCCACATGTGCAGCCGGCAGTAACATGGCGTGCCTATAGCCTTGTGCAATTTAAACAGTGCGGATCACTGCAGTTTGGTGGCAGAGATGGGCAAGACAGTTTTCATTTTCAGTTTCACGGGCTAGAGGTTAGAAGTTGGTAGGGAGAATTGCTTTTGTTTGGGGAGAGATTTGTTGACCTTTAATACCGGGTAGAAGAGACAAGAGAAGTATTACACTACATTATTACATTATTGTGACTAGAAAGGAGAAATTTAAGTATATGAGAATACATCTCGACAGGTAGAGGAATTGTCCTTCCTGTTCCACGACTGTTAGCATATGGTGGATAATTCCCTCGGTAAAATGTATGTGCAAGGATTAGTATATACAGTCAAAATTAAGCAAGGTCATATTCAAGCAGTTGTGGTACCCAGTGGTTCCGTATTATTGACTTTATGAATGCAAAGTCAAATTTGGAAACGAGCCATCCGAGAAAGTTCGCAAATAGAAACAGTTTCGGCGCTTGCTTTCAGTGCAGGTAAACAAAAATTACTATTTCCATTGACGGAAACGAATAACAGGTCTGGTACGTGACCCTGTGCTTTACAGTTAACGGTGTAAGCACTTACAGTAGAATATTTGTTCAGAGTGGATAGAGCCGTCCCATATCTACTGTATTCAGCACTGGTTTTTGTACAAAGGTCATATTTGACAGGTTTTCGTATCGCAGCATATGTAAGAAGGAAACAAGCCATTGTTCTTTATTCTTTTCAAAGACTCCTTTGCATAGTTCAAATTGGTCAGTAAGTTCGTTAAAACGAATTCAATGCACCTTGCAGTACCTTACGGTATAAAGTCCGATAAGATAAACGTGTGCGAAAATGGCTAGAACAAACTTTCAATACAACAATTTACTTTCTAACTTTACATATTTCTTTTACGCGTGATTAAATTTCAGTATCATGACAACAGAAACAGGCACATAGCATGCAGTTTAGTCGATTGTAACTAACAGATGAACTTATCCTACAGTGTACATCTTAATGCAAAAAGAGGCTTAGAAAGATCTAGGAGAGGGAAGTTTATCATAAACGACTTTGGATTTCCGACATCTCGATGCAGTTGACAGAAGATTCCACAATGGATCTAAGGGCGAATTTTTGTTCATCTGGTAGCTGCAGTTTCGCTGTTATTAGATGCAACATAATCCAAAAGTATATAACAGTTGTGGTAGTATATCACCGGAACCGTGGCTAGAGGCTCAAGCCTCCAAAGATGATCATTATTAGGTTTTTATAGTCTTAGCACATTTAAAACTACCGAATTCAAAGGTTCAGCCCCTAGACATATTACGAAAAAACTGCCGTAGCATTGACATCGGAGGATATGCGATGATGGTAAGAACACTCAAAGCTATTGACCGTTTTAAGTTTATGATTTTGTCCATTACATGATAAAACAACTTCAAAGAAGTTGGGACGCAAATATCGTCCTCACAGGCGAATCCAGCATTTCTTGAAAAAACGATGGAGGGGGGGGGGGGATAGATGGCTGAAACTACAAACTGTAGTACCGATATATTGCCACATAATATTACAAAAAACGATAGATTGGTATAGAAATGTTAGTCGCACACACATCAATTTGAACTTCAAAGGTAATGTTTGCGTCACATATTACATAAAGTTCAGTGAGAGTTCTCTGTGCTCCTCGGCGCCTTTTAGGGGCATCCTTGCAATTTCTGAATATGTGCAAGCTGCTTATTCACTGTATATGTGATGGAAATGAAAATTACCACCACGGAGAGGAAATATTTTCCTGTACTTTGTGTAAGTTTGATCTACATTATCTCGATTAGTTCGAAAAATACCAACCAATGGCAGAAGCATCGCTTGGCACGAAAACCACCACATCATATCATCTTAGGGCGGTTAGTCGAGTGGTTACCCACAATGTCAAAAAATGGGTCAGGCCTTGACAAACTGGACGGCACGTGTGGTATCTCATCTGCACCATAGGCCATTCATTCCTATGAACAGATTTCAATGGTGTACCTAATTCCACATCCTCTTAGTGGACAACCCACTAGGCCATTTTAAAAATGGTATTTGTCAAATAGTGATTTTTTGGTCTTTTTGGCTGCTCATCCAATGTCATTAGACGATGTTTTAATGTACCATTTTGTTCCCTTTATTATGTTGATACACTAAGGGATTTCGCCCACTACTCCTCCCATCCGAAGCACCCCTGGGACATGTCACCCTTTTTTGCCTTATGTCACTCACTTTTTACAGAATTTCTCATGGAATCGAAATCTTTGGAGTAGTTAGTGCCTCCATTTTGCGACCACTTCAAGTCTTACAGAACAGAATTCTTAAAACTCTTATTTTTTCACAACGGCGCTACCCTACAGACAAGCTGCATAGTAATCTTGGGATTCTCAATGTCAGTGACATTCACACTCTTAGGATGTGTACCTTTGTATACAATTATATAAATAGTAAACTGCCTCAGGCATTTTGTAACACTGTTAACCCCAGAAGGTCCTCGTACGTTCCAAACCCAACAAGAAATAATGCATTCTTCTCAGTTACCAGGCACAATTCTAAACATGGGAAACTACTGTTGAATAATTATTTTTACAAAATTTGGAGTGGT
>WURT03424703.1:0-22776 GCA_009936505.3 Holothuria glaberrima
AGTTCAGTCCATTTTTCCCTTGTTGAGTTACAGCGTACCAAAGCAATTGTCACAGACACACACATACACACACACGCCAACCTGACTACATAGGTTCCTTTGCTAAAGCAAGGAACCAAAACTGACTTCATTTAGAGCATGAAAAAGATGCTTGAGAAGTCGTATCAAGGTTTGGCAAAAAAGAATCGTTTTGAAAGGTTGATCACATAGGAGCGTCTTTTCATTTGCTTTGTGTTCAAATTATATACCGCGTACACCAAATTCCCGTCGCGGCTACATGCCTTCGACTCTCGCAGATCACGCATGAGTCTTCTCTTTTCTGAAACTCCGAACCAGAGCGCTGTAGCAGTTGTCACCTTCAGGCTTCAAGTAATTTCTTTGTAGTAGCAGATGCCATGAATTTGGGCCTAGCTAGGACCACTTACCAGGAATTTCAACCCATGACTGGTCACGTGAATCACTTAGCAAAGTATGATTTCCTTTAAATTCCCTGGAAAAACACTGAAAACGACAACCCTTACAAAAGTAATGTCAAGCCCTATTTTCCCAGGCCACGGAGTGATTTTTCCTCCTTAAATATCCCAATTAACCTCATTGTGGAAGTATTACTAAACCTGAAATCTCAACATATAAAATGTTCAGATTATTCTAACAAGGTTTGCAAAGTGCCTTTTCTGACACTAGTCCGAAAGGAAAAAGTTCTTGGTAACGTGCCACCTCATTATAGCGCTCCACTTAATTAGTTTGGGGCATGTATATTACGGTATAGATACTGCCTATAAAGCCACACCTTGAAGGTATACACGGAAGACCTGAAACTTTTAAAAAGAAAAAATGTATTTCAAACCTTGAGAAATTTTATTCTTTTGTTTCATATATTTTCATATATTTCGCATATTTACACGACATGTGTGCTGAGACATAAAATGTCGAACTTTTTCTACTCAAAGTAAAATGGTAGCTTGGGCAATGATTTGTGATGCCCCTGTTGTACTGCTCGGAATACATTACTTTGTTTTCGCCATAGGGCCTTGTGCAAAAATATGATCACGATGTTACATTGTTATAGGGAGTGACTCAACTGAAAAACCCCTCTCCAACAAACATGCTATGCGAGAAAACAGTTGTATTTGTTCAAGTTCATGTGAGCATATTAATTAACTAGGTTAGTTAGTTAGTTAGATGGGGTTTAACGACACACCAGCACGAATGTGTTATATAATGCTAGCATTAATTAACTAGGAAACAAAAGCAGGTATTGTGAGTTGTACAAGAAGGATATTACAAGTTATTGGGCAGTCGACTGTTTCAAATTAGCTTCATAAATTTTAAACATTTATGATTTATACTTCAGTAAGTGATGGAATAGACTATGTGAGGATGGAAGTTTGATCAATGCGATTCATTTCACCCCTCTGAAATATGTATTCTTGTCATTTTAGACTTAATGCGATTTTTAAATCCAGCTCAGCAACCCCCACTGAGACAATCCCGGTTTATCCCCAGCCCCACCCCAACTTCGACATTCCCGATTTAGCCGCAAGACACTTTACACATGAAAATAACTATTGCTTGTTCGGGTCAACGTAGAAATAGGTAACTGTTTTAACTTTGTTTAGTCAAAGACTTTTTCAAAGTCGGAAATATTAAGGAAGTTGTTGGGCCTAGCAATTTGTATTATTGACACCTCATATCTACCTGGACAAACTGAACAAGTTATATTACTGGATGTCACGTGCAATAATAACGTCCTTTATTTATACTTTTGTTGCAACACTTCCTGTCACAATGGTTTATTAACGTAGTTACTTCAACACTTGTATTCTGTGGGAGTAAAAGTAAATTTTCACATTTATCTTTTAAGAGTTAGTTGACGTGAGTTAGTTGACGTGAGTTAGCTGATGTGAGTTAGTTGACGTGAGTTAGTTGACGTGAGTTGGTTGACGTGAGTTAGTTGACGTGGGAACAGTAACATTGCCAAACCTTGTTATGAAGTCGATGAGGTGTAGGTATTATCAAAATATCCACCTCGACCGATCCACATCCTGCGCAGCGAAACCATGTAATTATTCTCAAACAAATATGCCTACCGTATCCTCTCAGTAAAAAAATAGTTCTTCAAATGTAATCCTCAATAAATGTGTAAATTTAAGTATCAGTGTGGAGTGTGTGAAGTGCCTTAATTTGAGCATATTTTTCATGAGGAAAAACAAATTCGGCCGTTGGGAAACTAATGTTTAACCTATTCTCTTCTAGAAATTTGCCTTTTTTGGCCCAAATTTTGGTTGATTCTCTGCACGAAGAGCGTCCCCTTTCTACCTTCCCCGGTCCATACACTTTTGTTTCAAAGATCACATGTAGTCATCTTATACAGTAATTCATGTCGGTCAGTATTTACAAAGTTTTTGAGTAAGGTCGTTTT
Source organism: Holothuria glaberrima (assembly GCA_009936505.3). Lineage (NCBI taxonomy): Eukaryota > Metazoa > Echinodermata > Holothuroidea > Aspidochirotida > Holothuriidae > Holothuria > Holothuria glaberrima. The sequence continues at coordinate 2,423 of WURT03424703.1, forward strand.
CTTTAAACTGTGGCCAAATAAGTTTGTCCAGTTTTACTCAACTTGGCTTTATTGTTACTGCGGGAAGATATATAGAAAAACACCTTCTTGGCGATATACATTTGTTAACAACCATCATCAAACATTTATAGGCTATGAAGATGCTATTGACAAATGTATCACCGTGTGGACTCACTACTTTCCCGACAAATTTGAACGTCCAACATGTGGGAAGGTGTTCAGACGTTGCTTCACGTTTATCTTCTCAGCAAGTGTTCATTTGTATGACGATGTTCATGGACAATGCATGATTTTATACCACTACGAGGGAGAGTGATGGTAGAACCATCTAACCCTCAGAAGGCAATTTCGTACTTATATCAAAATGGATTCCCGTCCCTTCCTGGTACCTTGTAATTAGTGGCACACTCTCCGTCATGCACCATTCAAGGTACAGCTATAAATTGCAAGAGCGCCCTCCAATACAGGCTACATGCGGTTACACCCACTGTTGAGCTCATGTTCGTAGTTCATCTCGAATTGTGAAGGATAGTTAACTTATACCATACTTGTTGAATGAGTACCGGAGTTCACGTTTTCTTAAAACGGTTGGTTCGAGCCAGTGGCGGAGCTGGGGAATTCGGTAAATGGGGGCGAGATGGCCTTTAGGGCGCTTTGAAGTAGCATAGGCTGATAGGTAGATACGCTATGCCTCAATACGGTAAAAAACCTAAAAGGGGCGCCGATAGGCAATTTGAGTTCGTCAGGGGCGACCGACCTCCTGACTATATGTACTCTGCCACTGGTTCGAGCCCCTATGGATAAGACTATTTTTAGAGCGCTAGGGTACTCGCCGGGTTGTATGGGGGTATCCTAATCAAGTGCGTTCATTTCAGGACCCTGAATATGTTGTTGCATATAATGTTTGCTTGTATGTCACGGTAGCTGTAAGAGTGTCTCAGTAATCACTCATCAGACATGTATATGGAAATGGATGCTCGCGAAGCGAGCCGAAAAATTGGTCTTTCGTGGTCAATAGAGCGAAATGCGAAACATTACCGTCGTTGACACACAGACACACAAACGGTTGGAAATAAAGGGATTCTGCCCCTCAACCAAAGTACTAGGATCATGCAGTGCAACCCTATGCCCAAATATTAGCAAATATTGCGTATTTTGCTAAAATGGTAAAGGAACTCCATCTCTGCTAACCAAAATATTTGAGGGGACTATATCTTACATAGGCCTACACCAATTTCAGCAAATATCACTGCAGTTGACAAACTATACGGGAGGATTGAACAAAGGTATTCCGATCCCAACTACATAGGAAATGTACATGTGTGTCTACCAATGCCTTGTTAATGACCGTATGGAATATGCACTTCGACAAGTGATCGAGGGAATCGAAAGACCAGAAAAATCACTTTTTATGCACTTTTAGTCATCATAAAGTGTAACATTTACACAAATATCTGGAACTATTACAGCTGTTGCCAATATATCAAAGCTATTCAATCCCCTCAATAACCTTAATGCAAACATTATGGTAGTTGACCAAATACTAGAAGAACGGCAGTCCTCCTCCAACCAAATTATTCTGTGGGATCATACCCCCCATCCTTCGTGAACGGATCTCTTGGTAATATGTCGAACTCATGACAACAGTGAGAGAGCATGGAAACTTTCGATTTGGTTATAAAAAGGGAGCTCTGATGGTGTGGGGATAGGAACAATGTAAAGAGAACTATCACATAAAACAGCAAAAGGCTAGCTCGTAGCTACGAAACTAGGTAGCCCGCCAATCTAGAAAGATAGAAATTGCCATTTTGGTAAATCTCTCCTCCCCTAAAAAATGTCCCCGCTCCAAGCAATCTCTCCCCCTCCAGTATCTTGTCTGGCTACGGGCGCCCGCATAGCATATTTGACAATATAAGTACTTGATGTCCCAGTTTACACGTAACATTTGAAAAACTTGAATGAAGAGAAGGAATTTGTTATCATTGAGGAAAGAAACATCTGTCCGGGAGGATGAGCCGTATTGGGGCTAGCTTGCATTAAATGGTATCCATCAAGATGCTAAAATCTCTACCATGGAACAAATAGAGAACAACTATGCGATGGAGGATGAATTTCCCATTTCCCAACTTGTACAGACATGGGCCGCGATCCCAGGGGCACAGGGGTGACATGTTCCCCAGTATTTGAGAAATTGCCAATTGACTTTGATTTTTCACACAGAATTTATTTGAGAATGGTGTCATGCCCCCCACCCGTACGCGGGGGGCCATTGGGGCATGCCCCCCCTCACGGATGCCATTTTTTTTTTAGTTCCTAAAAATAAATTTTTTTTGTAAGGACACCTAAATTTTTAAAAATCCTCCCACATCTGAAGTGCAAAGAAGGAAAAAAAAAAAAAAAAGAAAAAAAAAAGACCATCTCCGAGAATTCGGATCGTGCAAGTATGTCAACGGAAGTCGGTCTTCAAGGAATGAAGTGCAAAAAGGCAAAAAAAGGTCTTCGGAAACTTCGGAACTGCATGGACCCCATTTAGACAAATCCTGCGTGCGCCACTGTTTTTTGTGGTTTATTGGTAGGGGTTGTTTACTTCTCTGTTTTGCTGTCTGAATCCAAACTATGTGACGGAAGACGCAACTATCCCTAAAGAGCACAGAATGTTTTGGTTGAAATTTCGAACAAAATCCGCAGAACCTCGGACTACACCGAGCCCACACAAAATGTTTACGACAAACAATGCCCTCCTTACTGGGGGAAGGAAAAGGACTTCACGTATAGTCCACAACCCAGGTAACATTCCAATATGGGCTCCTTATGGGCCCCATATCGACGAACATATAGGGCCTATGTGATTTTGCACCCAAGATTCATAAGGGGCCCGTATAACCCATATGACCCATATGGGATAGTTCTGGGGCCCATGTGGGCAATTGCCTGATATGGGCATATGGGCTGGCCCATATGGCCCCTTATGAATCTTTGATACAAAATCATATGGGCCATATGGGTATACCTATATAGGGGGGCCCATGTAGGTTTGCTACCTGGGAAACATGATAAACAAAAAACTCAAGGTTAGATATGCAACAAAGAACTTTTTTATTTCACTTTTTGTCTACATGTAGAACTATTTCATTAAATCATCTTTTAAAGTAACACCATTTGATGATGAAATGTTTATCTGTTATGGTACTGCTGTCAGGCCAACTATCACTCAACTTTGGATTGTCTCTTGTCATAGATATCTGTATGTTAGTTTTACTTTGACATGAGTTGAGTAACTACAGTACACTTTATCTTTGCCTTTCACAAAATGTAAAAATTGTGATCCATTTTACAGGTGACAAGGATACATGTAGGAGGCACTCGGAAACTGATGTGCTACCTCCAAGAAATAATAAGAATTTCACAGTTTGAGAAGTTACTTGAGGTAAGTGGAGGCATTAGAAGTGGTCTAATGACTGTATACAGTACTTAAGAATGCCATAACTAAGAGTCACTTTACTTGAAATGAAAGCATCCTACAAGAGCTTCCCCATCTCATTCATCTTTAAGTTGTGCTCTGCATCCATCTAAAACTTCCATCACATTGACTCTCTCTCTCTCACTTTGCTCATCCTTGCTAGAGCTGCCCCTTAAGATAGTCATTGTAGTCCATCTGACCTACTTACTGTCAGCTGAAATATGTACCATCAAATTCCCAGCATTTCTCCTGAAAATCTACCACATCTCCTCCCTCCAGCCTAACCCTAATTGAGTTATAAATATTATGACTCCCTGATGCCATCTTCTTTGGAAGGATAATATTTGACACCTTCCAAACAATATTGTCCTTCATACCACTTATTACTAACTGAACATTCAGAAGTAGATGATAACTTTTTGTCTATTTTTCTTTCATTTTGTTATTTACATTTGACAATTTCTTTTTGCTTGTTTAAAGCCTGCAGTAGCAATCTAATCCTCTCATCACCACCATATACTTTCACACATCTACAATGTACTTAACCATTCAACATAATTTTGTAACCTGAATACTAAAATACTCTAAATCTATTCTTTGGCTTGATGAAAATAAAGAGAAATCAAGACTTAGAAAAAGAAATGGAAGTTCACTACTACCACCTCATCCAACCTGTGACCATAATACACTGTACAATCAATAAAATGCTCCACTTTTAATCACCTTTTTACTTCAAATAAAGGCGAAATTACTTAGAAATCAAATTTCTGTAAGTTGATTTTATCACAGTAACTGCACATGTAATTTTTTCGTTGCCTGATGGTTAAGTCAGAAAGTTATGATTACAAAACTGTACAAGTATCTTTACACAGTTCCGATGGACCACTCAGAGTAAATTCCACCAACAAAACTGGACACAAATGAGTTTATACCTAAGACAGCTATAAATGTTGCAGGCAATATACATTTGAAACATATATACCAACCATCTACACAGAACAATTTATCATGGAAACTTATTAATGGCATTTTAATTAAACAGTACTGTGGTGGTTCTTGCATTGAAAAGAAATTGCCATGCTTGGGAAACCTTGCAAACAATTATCAAAGGAATTATTCCTTATACCAATGACAGAAATTATACAATACAAATAGTCAGAGGGTATACAACAATGAGTCTCAGCAATGCTGCTTGCAAAGAAGTATGATACCAGCATACAACTCAGTACAATGTACAGCTTTCGATGAACTTGATATGGTGAAGTTTGTGACTGATTCTGATAAGATTAAATGTACTTCTTAATATATGCCAGTAAGTGCATAGGTTCAACCCTTGTAGCATGGTTAGATCAGTTTTGTAAGTTTCATTCTTAATGGTTTTAAGGGTTCCCATACCATGTCTACGGGGATAAAGCTAGGACATTCCGAGCAATCAGACCTATAAACTACAAGGATTACACAAAGTTTGCGTGGGTCAAAGAAAGGCTGGTTTTACAATGTAAAATAATCTACAATTTTTGAAAAAGTCCCACTGAGTGTCCATTAGAAAAAGAAACCAAATTTGGTTCAAATAATTTAGCTGCTATCATAATTTGTATGCCACATGCTCCCACAGCATTGAGGTTACTTAATATCACACAATGATAGACCTAAAAGGCCGTAGAAGAGTAGTAGCAAGTAATACAGTCTAGATGACCAAATATGACTGAAGCCAATCCTGCAGTAGGTGATAGTCCTACAGTGAATTGCAAACATGATAACTATAATATTAGCAAATAGGCTCTTGAAACTGAGCTGCTGACTTTTAAATGGAGAAATGGCTGTAGAACTCAAAACACCATCTTCTCAAAGAAATCTGTATGCAGAACACATGCAAGGCAAGTATATAGTGTGAAGCAAGTAACCTAAATGCATCAGGAAGACCCTCAGAGACCAGCATTGCATTGCTTGCTTTAATATTTTACACAGTCAGATCAATCTGTCTGTGCTGTTATTTATGAGGTAATTTGCATACGATAACAGGACTAGTCCAAACCATGGTAAATTACTACAATCTTCCTAACAGTTGAACAAATGCACTACCTACATGATACCACATATTGTTTGAACAAAAAAAACACAACCTGTATTCTAGGCTTCATGAAACTTTAGCAATGGAAACTTCAGTCTATAAACTGACAATTCATTTGGAAATGTATCTCTTAACTTTGCAAAAACCTTGCAAATGCATTGCCTGTATACTTGTCAAACTTACATAATGACACCACTTTCAAGTACCATACAATATTTTAGACCTGTGGTACATACCTTTTCACACACCACTCAAACAAATATTCTTTTCCAAACATGGACATTCATCAGAATTCTAAATCTTAATGCAATATTTAAATCAGAAACATCAGCAAGGTCAATCCTCATAGTCAAATTTTGTCCTCTATCAGTCCTACGTTTACTTTACTACACGAACCAACTATGAAGTCACCCTTTGAACAAAGCCACATTTAGGCTTGCTTACATTTGTTCAGCTCAACCTCTGACAGGTCCAGTACAACTTATCCATAAAACTGGAAGCATTTTCTCGCACAGGTCATTACAGCAATGTTAAAGCAGAGTAAACACTGGTCAGTTTTAGTAGCAACTCAGTATAAAAAAACTTACTAAGTTCATTCTAGAGTGAAAACCTGAAGTTGCAATTCGACTTAATAATTACAGTTGTCTTTGCAGTACAATACAGTACAATACTAGTGAAATATTTATATGAAATGCAAAAGAATGACTCCAATGTTGTATACATATGTACAACAGAGTGAGAAGCAGTATTTGTGCCAATCTATACACCTGAGAGTTGGTACCGGTACTGGGTTAAAGCAGGAATTCTTATTTGTGAAACACATTTCCTTATAGAGGGAGAGGGGGCTAGCAACCAACACTCCACAGGCAGAATCAGGTCTACTGCCAGGTTAACTCCCCACCCCCAGGGATGCTAATACTGTGCACTAACAGAGGCAGAGGGGAAGGGTCTGTTCCCTTTTGGGCCCTAGCCCATATCACACTCAAATCAATAATGTAACCTGGGCCCACTAAGAGGTTGCTGACCCGTCTAAGAGTTTCCGTCTTTTTATGACTGAGTACATTTATTTGCTTCCCGTAAAGAGAAAATAAATACAGATAAGTGATAAAGGTCCCTTAAATTTTTTTGAAAGACAAAACCGAATGTAAAGTCCAAGTAATCATTAATTATTTCCCCTTCAATTGATGAACCAAAAGTACAAACAGCAAGTTCAGTGCAAGAAGATATTCTAGCATCCATCTTTGAACTTACAGACATTTCATGGTAAGATATTTTAAGCATATAAAAGACTTTTCAATTTTTTTGTTACCTATTACTTTACAAATGTAATGAAATGAAAGTACTAAAAATTAGAAGAAAATGTAAGTAGATTTCTGGCTGTCATCAATCTTTTATCATGTGTCATCTTTGAAGGCTTTTGTCTGATTTGGCAACGTTAATTTTGAAAGGAGATTCGTGCTGGCAAGTCAGAGAGGCATTGAGGTGTTTCTTAATGAGTGTGATAGATTGTGCTGATATTGTGAGGTAAAGAACAAACTGTTAGAAGGTATTCATAAAAAGATAATACTGTTACTAAGGGGTAAGGTGTGATACGTACTTGAGTGAATGGTATGAAAATCCTGTTTGAGTAAGGGTCTTATGAATCGAATTAACATATATAAATAGAGTCTGAGGCACACTCAGGTTTCCTTTGTTGAAGGGGGGAGGGGGGAGAAGGTTTGAAATTTCAAACTTCCAGACACTTCCAGAGATGAGTGCCATCATCAGTTAGGGCACAGGATCTAAACAACATTTTACCATGAAATACTCTCTAGACCTTATCAGAGGGTAACCATCAGATAGGATGCAAGGTAAAAAGGAAATTTTAACAAAAAATACCTTTAAGATTGCTAAAAGGGTACTTCCTAGGCTTTGTTATGTATTATAAAGCACACCTCCTTTTACCCCCGTTTTCAAAAGCTACATACTTTTAATGTTTTTTAACCTACAATCCTTTCAGTGGCTTGAATTACATGCTCACCCTACTGCCCACTCCTCCACCCTAGTGTACCACTGCATAGAGTTGCAGCTACTCCAAAGATTTGAAATATTTATTTCACCTGTTGTAAGCTAGTGGAAGCTCCCTCTTCTTATATCACTTTAACATAGTGGTGAGCTTTTAAGGACTGCACAGTGTAACATGCTAATTTTTCAGTTTCAACTTCTCTCAGTAGGCTTGTTGTAGTGTTGTTGAATTGTGCATGTTATACTACATACACAATGAATATTCATGTGATGTTCTATATAAATGATACAAAAACTCGCATATATTTCTTATTTTCCAGTACATGTGAGACATAATGAAAAGAAGTTTTACTCTTCCAAAACTTTTAGTAAAAGTTCTGTTTTCAATGAGACATGGGGAATATTACATCAAACAATCTGATACATATATACATGTTCCGACATCATAGGTTACAAAGTGTCGATGCAATCTCCACATTTCTCACAAGGGTTGCAGATTGTTAAAGCACTCATGTTATTGTCGGGTGAAACACAATAGGCTCTCAAATAAAAGGAATCTTTTCTGTCAAACAATGGAATTTATCTGGTCATGTTACCATCTTGCAATACTCAGCCAAGTCTACTTCATAACGAACACCTGCAAAAGACAATAATTCAATCACTAAATCTCAGTTTACTTTCTTTTTTAAGCGAAAAGTACTTAAGCAAAGAATTTACTGGAGAGCATTCTTTGAACAATGATTCCTTGACAAAATGAAAACTCAACTTAAAAACACTTCAGATATTAAGGATACCTTCTTTATATTTTATTGTTCCCTTGACGAGCCTGTTATTGTTTGCTTTTCTTTCAATAGGATCAGAGTAAATCAATAAAACCACATCAACAAATCAAAGACAACAGATACTTTAACATTTTAAGAAGTTGAAAGAACAGTTACAAGAATAAAACTCTAAACAAAAGCTCACTTTTTCTTCTAGTTTTACACACTTCAATGAATTTATGTATTAATTTCACATTAAAGTGTTTCATGAGTACTCTCTCTCTTTGTTAGTATTTATTCTATGCATTGTTTCATATAAGAGAGCAGTAACTGTTAGGTGACTGGCCCTCCTTTAAAAAAAAAACTTTAATTTTTAACATCAAACTAGCTGAGATTACCACTTTGTAACAAAACTACTTACATAAACTTAGGATGACACCAGTACAATTCTCACTGGAGACTAGCATGTTTGTGATATAGATGTTCAAATGCATACCTTTAAAAACCATGGCTTATAGTAATGTATGGTAGGCAATTCAAAATAAGTAGCTTATTTTCAAGAAATGAAAGGTTCTAACAGAAAGCTATTCATTGCTTTTGCAAGTTCATGAATAATTGTAGGAAAAACTCTCCAATTTTTGAATGATGTAACATACCTAACCCTCACAAAGTGCAACATTTTTGAGAAGTAATGCTATTGTCAGAATTAGACAAAAAGACTAGAGGATTATGTTTAATGTCAATAAAAGATCAATTCTGTCTTTAGCTATGTGGATTCATCAATGTAAACACCATATGCTCCTTAAATAAAGAAAGGAATGCTACATGTGTCCCAAAAGAAAACTCAGTGGTCAGACATCCAAGTTCATAGCTTCTCCCATAACTGAATTCTGCAATACCTCTTACTATTATTTGTAAACAATGACTATCAAACCCCCCCCCCCCCCCAAAAAAAAAAAAAAAAAAAAAAAAAAAAAACACATGATAGTAATATTTTACTAGTATACTTCTCAAATAACACAGTTTGGTTTTCATTTATCTTAGAAAACTGGAAAGATGAAAGATACCAACTAGTCCGAAAGTTCATACAATTGGAGGTTCATTACACAGAACATCCACATGACCAAATGGCTGCTCCATGCTGGAGGTAGCTAGGGTTAGGCTTCAGTCAGAGAGAGTTTAAGGTTTAGGACAAAAATAAGGAAATGCCTCGGGTAAGATATAGGGCTTGGTTTTGGATTTAAGGTTAGGTTAGGATTACAGTTTACAGTTAGGATCTACTGTCTAGAAAGCTTCCATCAAGTGAACCCTGTTGGAAATATCTTGGCAAATGTCAGGGGTTACACCTCTTTATGTTCTAACATCTCTACGTTCAGAAACCTGAAATGTGATAACCCTACCCTAACCCTTATTACAAAACTGAACAAGCTTCAGTAGTTTAGGTGAAAATGGTAAAAAAAAAAAAAGACAGAACAACTATTTTGTGTCTTGGTACAAAAAAGATATCACAGTGTGCAATCTACTACCATGATAAATGGCTTTTAATATTCCATATCTAAGCCTAGGACCTATTGCAAATATTGGACAAATAAAATTATTACAATTTATCACACAATGAGACAATCACTTATTTTTGAAATTCTAAAATCAATTTACCCTTTAATTGCAGTAAATACTAACAAACCTGCTCAGTGAGAATTGTAGCCTACAACAGGTGACCTCTCTGGTTTGACATGACCATGGACATCAAATGAGGAATTATTTTCAGGGCTGTCATGTTTCTGACTCTCACCACCATCTTGGAATGTTTCTGGAATATAAATCAAAGATGTAAATATTCACAAGGTTCCTCACAGCATTAAGGATAACACAATGACATAACGTTTCCATAACAAAATTGTGAAAACTCAATCATCGTTCATTCTCAGAGGGAATAAAATTGCATGATAGAAATACACATTGTAAAAGCATTTAACTGAAGTTAAATTAGTTTTCACCAGAAAGCCAAAAGGTTTAGTGACTCCTTGCCGAAAGGGAGATGCATTGTTACACACAGGTTCAAATTTATACCTCTGGACTATATCAATTTTTACGATGCATTCACAGTTTGGCCCTGCTGACCTCACATGACCTTTGGACCCCACCAAAATTTGAATGAAAAAAAAACTGAAAAAAAAAATCCTCGAAGAGATTTGCCTGTGCTTCCTTGTAATGTCATGTTTACAAAGTTCAGATTTTGACCTCTGGTGACCTCAAATGACTTGTAACCTCCACCAAAGAATGGTTCCTCCTCTCAACATGACAAATCAATATACTAAGTATGAACAGTTTCTGTCTTTCCTATCTTCATATATCATATTAAGAAGATTTTAAGTTTTTGACCTTTGGTGACCTCAACTAACCTCTGACACTCACTCACCAACACAATAGGGTTATTTCTTTATTGATGACAAATAAATATACCAAATATGAAAAGTGTCCATCACTGATGCCTTGAGATATCATGTTTAAAAGGTTTTCAGTTTTTTTACCTCTGGTGACCTCAAATGACCTTTGATCTCCAACAAAAACAATAGGGTTCTTTCTCTCAACATGACACATCAAGCATACTAAATATGAAAAGTGTCAGTCATTCTTATCTCGACATATCGTGATTACAAGGTTTTTGGTCTTTGACATGTGGTGACCTGAAATGACTTTCACCTCCACCAAAAACAATGTTGTTGTAACTATCAACATGACAAATCTATATACCAAACATGAAAAGTGTCGGTCATTCCTTTATCAAGATATCGCAATTACAAGGTTTTTGGTCTTTGACCTCTGGTGACTTCAAATGACCTTTGACCTCCACCAAAAACACTATAATGTTTTAACTCTAATATGACAAATCTATATACTACATACGAAAAGTGTCGGTCATTCTTACCTCAAGATATCGCAATTACAAGGTTTTCAGTCACACAAGACCATACACAAATGTATCCCAAAGTTTGGGGTAAAAAGTCTCAGTGTGTTACAATTAATATACTAGACATTCCGAAAGTTACTTTTGATTTGCTGAAGAGAACTTTAAACGAGTAATCTGGTGAAGCTTTCACTTTCCATTGTTACATGTTCTAGCTGTCAGAAGCTTCAGTTATTAGTTTTCCACCAAACATGAACATGAAGAAAGCAGGTGTGAAGTCAAGGCTTAACACAGATGACCACTACTTGTTTTTCTTTAGTAAAAGTCTATTTTCATACAGGGATCTATTGCACATGTACTATAGATATGCCTTAGCACAAAATTGTGCATCCTAAAATACCATTTTGGTTATCTACTATGGCAGTGCAACCCATTCCTTTTTAAAGGTCTGTGGATATGTAACCAAAACAGCTGTTTTACTCAACAATGATAGATTATGATCCCGAAAAAATCTGTTGGAATTATTTGAGTATCTTCTACCATTTTCAAGATGTACCCCTTCAAAGTTTGACCATGACTGAGATTTGTCATCTGCTATGTAAAAATGGTGATTTGGAGTGTTGCACAAGGTCTAAATTTCTTTTGTTATTATTCTTTTGCAATTGCCACCCTTGCAAACCTGACATATTTCTTTATGATGTCAATTGATGTCAATTTGTACTTCTCACTCCAAATGTGTCGTTACAAATGTTTTGAACAGCCTTCTTGCTGCCATGGATACCTACCACTGTTCACCCGCATTTGTTCACCATTCAGTTTAGTTACAGCCTCTGTGCTGCTTGGTGGTACCTCACCATTCTCAACAGTATTTGTGCTGTCAGCTCCTATTTGTTCAGCCAATCGCCTTCTTGCTTTCTTCTCTTTTTTCAATCTCTTTAATAGTATTGCTGAAGAGAATAACAAAAAATGTAAAACATAGCCACTTCACTGTTACAAATACTTTAAAGGGAAAATGCCGTCACCCCAGTTTGGAGTAGGGTACTAGCTGAAGCTTTTTCATAAATGGCTCTTGACAGTCATATGACAATATATTTCTCACTGAATTGTGAAATTAACAAGGAATAACTCCTTGGTTTACCTTGATATATGCAATATTTAAGTCCTGAAATATTATGAAAGGTACTTGGAAGAGAAACAAAAAGAGGTTTGTGAGATTTAGCTGTTGCTTCAAAATAAATTTGGGGCAACCGCTCATGCCCTTTAAAGCAATGGTACTATTAACTGAGTCAAATGTAACTCACACTATATTATTGCACTGCTGCTAATTAGGTCAAGTGAATAAGACTGGTGGCATTTAAAAGCAATGAAGCTTATCAATTGAGGGTTGGAAATCATGACTTGGCCAGATCATGTAAAATGAAAGTTTTTCATTTACATAACACCTGAAAAGGGCAAGGCCAATTGAGATTTGGCCACCTTGGCCAAGCAACAGGGGAATCAAGGCCAAAAATTGGAATATTAACAGCACCAAACAGAAATAATACTGTGAGACATGACATCACATGACATATGTAGATGGCTTGGGATCTTTCCAAGTGCTCTGTCCCAGATGAGCCATCTGTATACATGAAAAAGGCTCTTACACACAGCATGCAAATTCAAAATGAGACCAGTTTTGTTCAATGCTGTATACAAAATATAACAAAGAATACGTCACTTAAATTTGTAACCATGCACCCCCATGACTTACAGTAATCATAAACACATACCTCTGTTCTTTTACAGAGAGGTCATAAGTTTATTGAAAGAATACAATCAAAACAAGCCTAATCAAATAGCAACCAGGTTTTTCTTCTACATTCCTCATTCAACAATACATTCACACGATGTAACTTTTGACAATCTGTTCCACGCCTTCATTTTATTTTGTCTGTCCTTTCGTTAGCAGTTACATGCAGGTCTTTTCCAAATAGGTTCAACAAATAAGTGCTGAGTTGATAACAGTGATACTGGATTTTGCTAATAACCAATACTTGTCAAAGTTAAAATCGTCCTGATACTGATACCAATTACAAAGAAAACATCACATAAAAGCTACTGTAAGCTACGTTCACTATGGTAGGTCAATGAGGCTATGCTTACATTACCTTGAGAATGTTCTAAGGATACATATGCAGTTTGGACTTGAAAATCAACATTTGATTGATGGGAGCATCTGTAAAGCCATCATTTTACCAATTCTTTGGAAACAGCAGCCTTACATCTTTGTAGGGTTTTTTCTTCTTTTTTGCCCTTTAGGCCTACCAAACTTGTTTAAATTTCCCGACAGAATCACCACTGCTGCTCACAGACAAATATCTGAAAATACTCTTGGGACATTCAGTCACTGCATATAATTTTGCAATTTTTAGTGCAGTGCAAAATTTGACACAACAATGCATGGTTTTATCTCCATTAAGCCATAGATGCTTAAATATGTGAATCTTAATGTAAAACATGAAGTATACTACAGTATATTCAGAACAAAAATACATTGGCCTTGTGCTGCGTACGTTACGTGCACCAGGGCCCTGACACTGCACAGTATGTGGTGCAGTAAATACTGTATATTGTTAATTACACAAATCTGGGCCTATCTTTGCAGTAAAGTCTTTCATAGATGATGTCTACAAGGATTGCAAATAATTTCTCACTCAGAGGGGATCATGATGTTAAAAATACTTCATGCTCATTTCACACCAGCTGGACAGCTCATTTTTATCCATTATGTTATATTTTTAGCTATGGACTTTACATTTTAAGAGAAAACCATGTGAAAGAAATAAAGGTAAAACGGTTTGATTTATTTCAGTGGCATTTTTATTTAGATCGTACCCAAAGACTAATGGAGGGTCCTATGATGTCATTACTGAAACTTCATGGTAGTTATTGCTCATGAAGCCACACAAGTTAAACTTGCTAGCATATGTGTTTGCATAGTAGAATGTGTGTACTGTGAGCCCACACTCTTAGTACTGTATCTAGTACGTTAAATCTGTGAGCTATGTGAGAAAACTGTAGAATGGACAAACCAAGCAGAAAGTGATACAGAAATGTATGTAGAAAGATTTCGATTTTGAAAGTTATTGTGGACAGAAATAACTAGGACTTCTTGGAAGGATCTTTCAAATTTTAAACAAGTTTTGAGCAGGAGATCTTTAATTATTCTTCAAGCTCTAAAAGGAATTGAGAACCAGCAGGAATTACATGGTAGGAATAGATGTGATGTGATGAATAGGGTGTATACTATTAGAACATGTTACAGACCAATCAATGCTGACTTTTCAAAACAGAGTGATAACGGCTTCTTCTCTGGCATCGTCAGCTATTGTTTAGGGGTTAGGCCTGGCCTTTCACCAAATAAATTTTGGAATAGAGGATTACTGCACTTCACAATTCCACATGCCCGGATGGGTATAAAACTGGCAATAATGCGAGTGGAGTTCACCTACTATGCGATATCGGTTGCTGCTATCAGTGACAACTGCTGATTTTGCCAATGCAGCTATCCAACCAATAATGCTATTATCTTCCGATACTGATAACACCAACCAATAATCCGCTCAACACTACAACAAATAGTGAAATAGATTTCATTAGCTTTCCAATATTAAACATTACACTTTTTGAATTCATACTGTGGGTAGCATATCGTAAAACCCATTCATCATGTCATAACTGTATGTATGCAACTGCCTGGCCTCATGTCGGATAATGCTCTAACATCCAAAGGGCATACTCGTGAGTTAAATATTCAACTCCAACAAGATACAAAATGCCTGTTTATTCAGTTGTAAAATAACTTGCCACTGTAGAAATGGATTCATCCTGAAAGTGTTTTTCTTGTTCAGAAATTAAGAAAAATACAGGAAAACTCTGACTATTTTGAGATTGAAAATCATTATAGGTTTTATGTAGCTGTATGCTGATGAATATGTGTATTTAAAGACAATATAAGATAATTATTACTGTGCTTTACATGTAACACTTTCAGTTCTTTCACTCTCATAAAGATCAGTTTCTTTATTTTAACATTATCAAAATTTTTTAGATCACAACTGTCACTTGCCCAATCAGGCAAGTAAAGATATGGGACATCCTACATGATTTTCACTTCCCTGGTATGACTGGGCAAAACCATACTGACACGTAAAAAGATGAATGGTCAAATGCCAAACTGACTTCAATGATTCTTAAGGCTCCTGTATTAGAAGCACAATTTTGTTTTGAAGAAAAGTGAGCAATACTCTCAATTTTGAGTCTGACCTTATAGTAGGTTCCTTCTTACAATAAAATAATCTTTATAATTTGTGCACTTGGTAAATATTTGTGTTTGAAATTTCGGTCAAAAAATTGGCAGTTGAATACATGGTTATTGCTACCTACTAGAGGGACTCACTTCCCTTCGATGACTGGGCAAGTATGAATGTACAGTACAGCCCTACTGACAGGTAAATAGATAAATGGTCACATGCTAAACTGGAATTTGAAAATATGGCAACTGCTACCTACAAGAGGGGATTCAAATGCACCACACTTTGAACTGATGTGTAAAAACACCCATTCAGTGTGTACATTTCTAGTTACATGTAATATACCATATAACTTTCACCTACTCTTGTTGTTTCTATTTAATTACAATAATTCCATTTTTTTTGTTGACCTAGTTTAACAATTTTTTGCAATTGGTCATGTTAAGTGAATTCTTTAAAAAGCTCCCAATGTATTTTAATGTCAGCTCCAATTAATAAATACTGCATAATTTTTTCTGTTCTCATATTCTATCAAGTTATGCAGCTTACAATTGCCACATGACTGACTAGATAGGACTCAAATGGGAAAAAATGAGTGTATTTCTCAAATTTAAGTTGCACAGTGCACACTGAAATGAATAAGTTTCCCACTTATGTCTTCAAAAATTTTGCTTTCCATGTAAGAGGAAACCTGTATCATGAACATGTGACATCTACTACTAAATCCTGCAGTTACTCATAAATATGTAAATGGCTGAGTACAAAATTACTTCAGCTTTGGGAAAAGAATAAACTACAATCCCTTAATGTCAAGGTAGGAAAGACATCACTCATGTTGCAAGTGATATTTAGAAATGATTCTTATGACTCCATCACCTAAACTGCAATCAAAACTAACTACACATCTGAGAATTAGGTGGCACAACTCCAGAACTAGAGTGGCAAAAAATGCCCCCCATCCCAATGACTACTTCCCTTCCCCATCCCCCCTACACCAGAGGCAATGTATTGCCCTCCTCATCTAATCAAATTTTCAAAGTTTCCTCTCATATTGACATTTTTTTCCTAATCACATGAGTTTTCTGACTAGAATGTTGAAGATTTGCTTCTTATAATTCCATTTGTTGGGTGAGAGCCTTGAATCAGGACAAGCCATTCTGTCATTTAGATCACAATGTCAGGATTAGATGGCTTAAACTTCAAAACTTGCAACTAACTGTGTTCACTAGTTCACTTCAGTATTCACTGTTCATTTATAAACAGTAGGGACTATTAGAAACCTGAATACCTCATTGTTTCCCTTACCTGTTCTTCTTTGCTCGGCTGCCAACTGTTTGCCTAGTGACTCTCTTAATTCTTTCTCCCGGAGTAACTCTAGTTTTAGTTCAGCTGTTACAAGAAAAAGAAAAACTATCATTTCAACTTGGCACCAAACTCTTCAAACAGCTTCCTCCTAAAAATTTAATTTAGCTGATATGGGCACAAGATATATACTAGAGAGTATGGTGGGTCATTGATGAAGGTGTCAGACTTGTGATCCAAGGATTCCTGGAAAAATTCCAGCCTACTTGCTGTGTCATTGGGCAAGATGCTTTGTCCTAAGTCATTGGGCAAGATGCTTTGTCTCAAATCATTGGGCAAGATGTTTTGTCCCAAGTCATTGGGCAAGATGCTGTGTCCCAGTTGTGCCTCTCTAATCATCAGTTTGACTATTACTAGTTAAGTAACTTGTCATTGCTTGCACATTATATGACTAAAGGTACAAGGATGGACCGTCTCTCTGACAGGTTCTCCAAACTCCCTGGTATGAGAATCTATCAATCTTGACTCACTTCCTATTTACATACGTAACACTTGCACACCCACAGTATGTCCCTGGCAAGTTTAATAAGACAGTGGTGGAGGTCAACCTCTGACACAGGATGCCGTTGGACTAGAGACCCTATGTTGGATGTCACCCCTCCACCACAATGTTATTAAACTTACCAGGGACTTTACTGGAGGTAAGCAGAAGTTACATGTGTGAACAGGAGGTAATACGGTGCAAAGCAGATTATCATTGACCACAGATAATATTTGTGAAGCACTTCACATACACCTTTGAAATGAAATGGCAATAAAAAACAAATATTATTACAAGGACCAATAATACGTAAACGGTACTTCCAACAAGGTTTTGCACATAATTCAATCCTATGATTCTAGGAGAAGAGACCCCTAAAGGCATCTCATACTCACGAAAGCAACCAATATTGTACACTACCACTGTGTAGTAATAGTAAAACATGATACAGCTTTAACTTCAAAATTGAAGGCCACACACAATTTCTTCAGGGACAATGAAAACGATTGTAACTGTTTACTGGAACTAATCTTAAAAAGGGTGGCACCAGCAGGGGGGCCATGGCGCCCCTCTTTAGGAAGACTGGCTCAATTTTGTCGGGGAGCTTTAATCCGTACCATAAAATATGTATAAATCCCAATGACTTTTAGTCACCACAAAGATCTGCTTGATTTTGCTCATAGGAAAGGCATATTTTTTTGATAAAGACCCCAAATTTTCCAATTTTCCTTTAAAAAAAACCTAAATTTATAATTTTCTTCCATAAAAATCCAAATTTTTTAAACTTTTTTCAATAAAACTACAAAATTTTCCTGTAAAAAAGCTAAAACGTGCGAAGTGCGCCAGAAATTTGGGTTCCTCATCCTTTTGTTGACTCATTACCTTTGTTGGGGATTTTGGTTGCTGCTGGCACCCCTGTATCGCAATAACTCAAAAGAGGGCATTTTCCAGTAAATCTTACCTGATTGCAAATGGCTTTGTTTCTCTTGTTGTCTGGCATTATCAGCAGCTACTTTCAGTAGGCCTTGTATGTTGGTCAGAAGAGTTTCCATAGACGAAGGACCTTGGGCTGACAGTAAATCACCCGCTGTAGACAGTGCCTGCTTTAATATAAAATGACAAGGGAAAAATGCCTAATCAATTATATTGCGATTGTAAGAAAACAGTGCTAACCATTATAGTGAAGTCTATAGAGGCAATACTTGTTGTGGCATAAAACAATTTTTAATTAAAGTGTACAACCAGCAAGCCCTTCCCCTTTTGCTGTTAAGTTGATTTAAAGGGCAAAAGCAGTCACCCCAAACTTATTTTGAAACAATAGCTTTATAATCTTACAAATTTGCCCTTATTTCTCTTCCAAGTATCTTTCACAATATTTCGGGACTTAATTATTGCATATTCAAGGTAAACCAAGGAGTTACTCCGCGAAAATTTCAAAATTTAGTGAGAAAAACATTGTCACATGGTTTTCAAGAGCCATTCATGAAATCGGGCAGACTACTGCACTAATCCAAACTGGGGTGACTGCATTTTCCCTTTAAAGCAAACAGTCTTCATTTCTGAGAAATGATAGATGAGTAGATATGCTACACGTATCAAAAAACAAACAGAGAGAGAGCTTAACTCCATTACAGACACACATGATATTCTTAACTGAGTGAATCGTTCTCAAAGTTATCACTACAATTACATAACATATACAATATTAAATGAGAACAACACTTGGAGCTCTCAGTTTCCACAATAAGTAGCAAATACACGCACTCTAATACATTTATTATGACTATTATTAACATGATAAAAATGTTCTACAGGGTAACATCCTGAACAAAGGGTACACAGTCATGGTCTTTACAGGCATACAGAACACAAGGGAGGGATCCCCACCTAAAATGATGAATTATTATTGGCTGGGTGATGAAAATAAACACACATCATGACTCCAGGGTAAGCTACATCACTGACAATACTCCTAAGCTTCTTCAAACTGGTGAATCAATAGTTATGGTGTCACAAAGAAGTGTAAAAATTACAAAATACAACTAGCTACTTTATTCCTGTAAAAGACAGACAGAAGCCTACTGAGTTAGCACTGGATGAGACCAATGTCAGTGGGTTTGGGTAGCTACAATTGCAGGGTTCAAACCAACTGTTCTCCTGTTTACCAAATAGGAGTGCAAAGAAGGACAGACTAGTCAAAAAACTTTCTGAATAAGTCTGGCAGGCAACTCAAAAGTGCTCCACAAAGACTGAAAACTGTTGATCCTGTAGCTGTATTTCTTAAATTGGTAACAGCAATACAACTGCTGATTATGGAGAAAGATAATTTAACATGTAAAATTTCCAGTTCGAAACACATCTCCCATTATGGTAGCATTTTTGGTAGAGATGTGACAGTCTTTGTGAGGTTTCCTTTTGGCAGATACATGCAGAATAATGAGAAGGGGCCAAGGACTAACCAAAAGTTTGGTTAACCAGTCCCCAAAGACAGTGCAAAAAAAGTTAAGGGAAACCCCTAAATTGCCCTTAAATATATATAACCTTTGGATTGGATGGACTTACTCGATGCAAAGACATTTTGTCACCATGATCAGCTGAATGTGTTTGGTATGTTGAGTTGGAGCTGACTGGCACAGAAGATGTTCTTACTGTACTTCCAATTGTATTATCTGCAACAGGAAGAAAACAGCACACTAGCTTAGGAAAAGATAGTTCACTGCAAGTAGCTTTCTGTATCTACATGTCATGAGACAACTCTGTCATACACCTTTAATGTCATCTTCTTGCAAAGTCATCCATGTTCATAAGCATACAGGACTGCTTTTCCATGAGGTCTAAGCACAGACTTATGTACATGGACATAGGATCACGTAACCAATACAGTCGCCAATGTTCGAACAAATTTAAGCTCACCAAGATGGCCGCTGTGCAACTACCATTTAAGTTTAACGTTTGAGGGTCAGGAAGCCAATTGGCTCATTAACGACCCTATACCAGAATGAGCGTGGATGAACA
>WURT03424814.1:0-22775 GCA_009936505.3 Holothuria glaberrima
ATTTGTAAGAGGACGAGACCGTCATCTTCTCGTAAAGCTGTCCTTTTATCAGGACAAAATCACAGTAATGAAAAAGGAACTGAAAAAAGATCTTGATCGGAAACTTACCTTACAACACAGGATCCTACGAATTTTAATTTTTTTCAATAATTATCCTTCTTCATAGATAATTTCATTTTTGTACAAACTTTTCTTGAAACTTCGAGGTTCTCATTATTTTTTGCATTGTAGGAAAGAAGGACCTTGTGGTGTGTTTCCAGTGTGGGGGAAAGCTCCTTGACTGGGAGAGGGACGATATTCCATGGGATGAACATGCTCTCCATTACCCGCAATGCCAATGGCTGCTGGAAGAGAAGGGGATGAAGTTCATAAATAAAATCCAGAAAACATATGTAAGTGGTAATTCAACGAAGTACGAAAATTGGTTCTTTGAAGAAACAAAAGAAGAAATGAAAATTCAACTGAATGATATATCTGCTTTTTTATATCAATAAGCCCCGTGGGCGTACTGAATTACACTTAATGTTGGCAAAAACTATATCAAAATCGGTCTTCTTAAATAATCTTGATAACGAAAATTGTTAGTAAACTTTATTTTCAGGGGCAGCGGTCTGTTGAAATTATTGTAGGGGCGGGGGCATATTACCAGACCTATTGTTGGCCGTCTGCCATATTGAAAATGTATGTAACGACATTTATTTTTCTGGATTTTTTTAAATATTTTTGGGGATGTGGTATTATTTCCCCTCAAAAAATATCGGGAGACATGTCCCCTTGTCCCCTATGATCGCCGCCCATGTTCATTCTTCATTTCGCTTATGCGTTGGAAATGTTAAGCTCATCTGGGTCTTTAATTTGTGGGCTTGCCTACATTAAGAATAATTGGGACTGTGTAAACTGGACAAAACTTGTTTACAAACTTGTCCTATATTTCTTTTTTTTTACTTTTCAAGTCTTTTACTTTACTGTCTTGTTTGAACAGGATACATCAAAGGATCTCGAAGAATCACGCTCTCCTGAAAAGGATCAAAATCCAACGAGTGCAATGACAAATATAACGTTAGCGAGAAAGACGAAACCCATTGTCAGCAAAGGTATATTGACAAAATAATTTTGAATGTTGTAAAAACATCGATTAACGCTTATGTTGTTAATGTTTTTCATTTGCGAGCAGTTAAGGTTAATCCAAAGTATTGTGCTGATGTACTCGCATGCAATTAAATTCAATTGATGTTTCAATTAAAAGGTTCCTTTAATTTTGGTTAATCTATCCTCAAATCTGAACTGATTTTGGTACATAATCTTGTCGTAATTAATTCGTAACCCTTATTTGAAAAAAATAATTTGAGTGCGGTAAAACGTCGTAGTTGGTAAATTGTAATTTTCCCTAATTATTAAATGTTTACCACAGAAGTTGAAACTTGCTATCGTCAGACTTTGAATAATTACATTGCTGTTGCTATCTTTAATTGAGAATAATTATTTTTTATTGAGTGGATGTAAGCAAATTGCAAAATCTGAAATGTTAAAGTTTGAAAACCTGCTGTATTTTTTGTAGGAATACAGCAACAGTGATCCTGATGGTAATAGTGATATGATTTAAATAGGCTTGAGACGTTCCTTTCCAGAAGCAATGATAAAAGACGGCTTAGGCAGACAACCATGACTTTAATACTTTAGGTCAGCGGTTCTTAACCTGGGGGTCGTTTCCAGGGGGTCATTACAGGTTTGGCAGGGTAGTCACATTTATCTAAGAATTTGTGTAAATCACAGAGTGGACAGATGGAAAAATGATGCCATTGTACCTACCTAATTATTTATTCTACCCGGTAGAATGACACGAGTTTTTCCGAAGTTTTGAATTTTACTCAGATTATAACAACGTGTGACTGCGTACGTTTTTTTTTTTTCAATGCCATTGACTAAGTACTGTTGGACATTATGTAAAATCATCAGGCTTTTTGGTCATTTTTTGTGTCAGGGTCACATTATTAGACGTGACTGATTAAGGGTGTCTGAGGGGGTCGTGGTGGGGCCAAAAAGGTTAAGAACCGCTGCTTTAGGTAAACGATTGGTTAAAAATGACTAATTTTCGTTGTCTCTACTAAATTGTCCTAAAAGAGCAATAGGTGCATAAAATACACTCCTTCTGGTTATATGATTGTCAAACTGAGAAATAGTCTTTGATTCTTAAATCCGTTTCTTTTCAAAGCTTCCTTGCTAGACGAAATAGAGAAACTGAAGAAAAGGAGCCTTTGCAAAATTTGTCTAGACGATGACGTAGAGCTTCTTTTTCTTCCTTGCAAACACATCGTGGTATGCGTAGAGTGCGGAGGGAGGATCGAATTATGTCCGATATGTCGAAGTTATGCTGATGAGAAAGTTCGTGTTTTTATGCCCTAATGCACTGTAGTACACTCTACTCTGTATAAGAAGTAAATAAAGTAACCCCACGTTGAATTTGCATAGCCTGGTCGTTTTTATTCATGTATGATTCAGTAATAATGTAAAAGTTACTTTAATTGTAAATTAATTTTGCTTCTAATGCAGCATAAGTAATTTAATTTTCAGTTACCTGTGATATGCAATATTTGCACCCTTAAACATAATTAAGGTTACCTGTAGGAGAAATGAAAGGAAATCTGTGGAGTTTAGCTGATGTTTCACAACAAGTTCGGGGATACCGCTTAGTCATTTTCATGAGATGTAAAACAGATGCTCATCACTAAGATTACCTGAACTCACAGAATTTTATTAATACCAGGTTCTTATTGAAGTAGTCTGTTAAAGTATTAAAGCAGATATTAGAGCAAAATAATGGAAAAATATTCCTTAAAGCCACTTTGAATGCATTTTGTAACATATTTCTCCTTCAACAATTTTTAGCATGCAATCACAAGATAGTTGATGATACGATAGTTGATGACGGATAGATGATAAAACACATCAAAACAATAAATGGGAAGATTCATCGTGGTCAATATTCAAGTGGCTATTCATATCAGGAACACTTATTTCTTAATACTTGACTGGGATATGTTTGTCACTACTGAGATTAGTTAATCTATAACTTTGCGACTGTAATCAGAAATGGCAGAATCTCCTGAAAGAAATTCTCGCTCTTAGTCTATACCAAACAGCATTTGAGTAATGTCACAAGTAGATTCAAATGAATAACCGGAGAGTCTTAGGGTTCACTTCCTTTACAGTAAAGAAGTTGCTCTCCTTTTAGGTTTTACCGATGGACAGTCCTTCTACTTGATGCTTCTGAGGTGATTGGGTATTAACGTTTCCAATATCGGTGATGGATAACAGATTTTCCTAAGTGGAAAACTGATTTAAAATTGGAATCATCATCGCTATCCTCCTTTTTCTTTCTCTTTCGAAACATGTACATATGGCATCTCAAAGGAGTATACAAGTCAGGTAGCTACTAGTGCTATATTTAAAAATAATATTACACGCAGAAACGTGAAATTCACGAGGGGTCGGTAGCAAAAATATCTATCCTACACCATAAGAACATAATCCACTTACATCAGCATACCCATGACTATTTTTGCTTTGAGAGAAACGAAAAGGTGACTTTCTTTATGATACATCTGTCTGGAATATATAAGGCACATTTACATAAGTTTTGTTTGCGGGGAAATATTCTACTGAACTGCTTTCAACAAAAGAAAGCTATAGCCATTGGAGAAATGATCGATGCCATTTACAGTAGAAAGATATCCTAACATATCTTGTTGGCATTTGTAATTATTACTAATTACTAATTACTAATAGTAACAGTAACGTTTTTTCTAGCTGGGGTAAAATTATGATGGTAATAATTTTAAGGTTTGTTCCGTTGTTTTACTGTCTTAAAGGGAAATATGCTTAATATAATGCACCAACATGGCATACAAAGTAAATATCTTTAATCATTATTAAACCTCTCAGTCTCACCAATAAGCTCCAGCGAAAGTTATCTCCTCAAAATATTACACATTGAAAGGGTTATAGAAGTTGCATCATTTGAATCTTTGAAAAAAGTTTGGGCCAACAAATTATCTTTGAGCAACAAATTACTGAATTTCTTTCTGTGAGAACCTTATATCTGAAAGAGAAAACTAAAATAACTCTTCACTATGAATTATCTATCATTCTGTATCTGTAAATATAAGTGTTAAGACCTCAGTGGTGATGACTGGCAGCGAATTTTAAACATGCCATTCTATAAAACCCCTGAACCTAAACTTTAGTTTTTTCAGTGTTAAGTGTCTGTATAGTATTGTTCCTACAAATATGCTTTTGTCCTTGATGGGAACGATGTTTCTGACTTAAGTTCATTCTGCGACACTGAGGAAGAGAATCTTTATCATCTGTTTTGGGAATGTAGCGTCATATGTCACTTCGACCTTTATTAGAAGTAGAAAGGGTTTTGTTATGCAACCAATTTTTCTTTTCGAAAGAAGACTTTTGGTTAGGCTATGGAAGAGGTGCTAGCCACCCTTATAATTTTCTAATATTGCACATCAAATACTTCATATTTGATTCCAAGGGAAACAACCGTAAACCAAACGTAAAGTTTAAAACCCCTCTTAAGACCGCGTGTTTGGTCTAGTGGTAGAGCATCCGCCTCTCACTCGGGAGGCCCGGGTTCGTTTCCCAGGTCGCGTCATACCAAAGACTTTAAAAATGGAAACTTCTGCCGTTGTGCGTGATGCTCCGCATGAACAATTGAGTGAGGGAAAACAAGCCAGTGAGCCACAACTGGAAAAAAGGCCGTGGCCGGCTCGACTTGAACCAATTGGTTGGAAACTGGGCCGTTAAACCTCATCTAACTAACTAACAAATCTTAAGACTGTAAGATAGCAAGGTTTAATAATAGTAAAATTCTGAAGACGAACAAGACGAGAGATAATTTTGAGCAATTATTTAATGCCTTCTTTTCAAGATGTGATTAATTAAATTAGATAAATTCTTTTTTGCCAACTAGTAATTGTACACAGGGGCGGGGCCATAGGGGGCAGGAGGCGACCGCCCCCTATAATTTGTAAGAAAAGGGGAAAAGAGAAGGAAAAGAAGAGGGCAAAAGAAAAAAAGGAGAAAACGAAAGAGAAGAAAGGAGGAAGCGAACGACTGAACGAGAAAGAAAAAGAAGAAGAGAAGAGGAGAGGTGGGGTAGGCCTATATCTGATTCATATAATTAATCCAGAGCGTTCAGGGAGCCCAATTCCAGTGTTTGTGACCTTTAGATACCCTTTTATAATGAACAAATGAAGCATGGAAAATTTTCGTAATAGTTCAAGAAAGTTTCTGTATACTCCACACACGTATTTTTGCGTAAAAATTCTCCCCGAATAGAAGGCAGTAAAGTATCCAAAAGGGGACTCAGGAGGTTTGTTGACAACATAACCTCCTCTTAGAGGCTTCTCTCCTCTTTCAACCCACCAAAAATTAGAATTATTTATATGTATATATATTTATTTAATAAACATTTTACAGCCATATACAATCAGTTCTAAAAATATCACAAAGGCAGCACCATTTACCATCTAGGCAACCTTAAAGTAACAAAATCTTCTCAAAGGGAATTGGGACAACCCCTCCCCGTGGACCCCTCCCCAGGACTGTCCTCTTTCACCCATCCAAAAATTAGAATTCACTAAATAATGAACATTATCAGGCATAAATGATCAGTTCAAAACTCAGTTCTAAACATTCTCAATTTACCAAAAATTTCTCGAAGGGGAGGGGACACCCCTCCCTTTAGACCCCTTCCCCCAGGACAGCGATCACTCAACCCATGCTGTGCCCCCTATAAAATACCCTGGCGCCTCCCATTGTACATAGTTATTTCAAAATTCAAATTCGGTAATGGATGATTGATTTGCAAGAAGGTGTACTATTTCGTTAATACTTTGTATCTCGATTTTCTTGATGCTTAGTGAATATCTGTATTACAATTTATTACATGCACAGGCCCATTTTGATTTATATAGAAGATGTCTTTGAAACTGACGATTAAATAAGGGGATGTATTTGCAATGCTAATTCACCTTAATATTTGGTGATTAAAATTTTGTTTTACTCTTGAAGGAGGTTACAATAAGAAAACGTTTCTGCCAAAATGTCACAAAAATTGCTGTATTCATACTCAATATTTCTTCATGTCCTACACACTCCATTCATTTTTCAAGCTTTTTTTAAAAGGGAAGTTTGTATTGGGTTGGAGTGTGGTAAGTCAAACATGCGCCCACCTTGTTGTGTGCCACGAAACATTTTTATCTGTTTCGAAAAATTATCCGACATCTAGCATGTACACCGGTTCCACAAATTTTTCACAAAGTGCAACATACTATAATCTGCTGAATGTGTTTCCTAGAAATTATCCCACTTATAGGGATGTTTCATCGACGTCACGTGATCGCTCGTTTCTTTGGTTGTTAAACATTTTGCCGGACAAACATCCATTGTGTCACATAGTATCTTCGGTTATGTCGTGCGCGTGTGCGGTAAATACGCTCACTGAGCCTTTGCTGTGCCCGGGATTGCAGGACAAACCCAATGGCGTGATGTCACATGAAACACCTCTATAAGACAGCAAATAGTGTTGGTGATATAAAATTTCGCATGGAATATACAATAAACTTTATAACACCTAGTACCTTTATAGAGTTATCCATTTTTTTCTATATGTTGAACTAAATCTCCTACATTTCAACAATATTGGTATTATAACTTTGAGTTAAACCATAAAACGTCACTGAATAATTTTTACATGATGCAATAATGAGCTTTTAAAAATATGGAAAGCACCTTATTAGGCAAAGAATGATCACACTGAGACTATAGAATTCTTTTAATTTATATCTGTCTTTAAGCTCCTATTCGTTCGTCATTTGATAACTTTTATGTAAGACAGGTTAAGTGTCGCCTATGAGATTGACCTAAAAATAATTTTCAATTTTTTAACACAATATTTATAGACTTGTGAACAGTGTTGTATTGAAAGACCTACGCTAGGTCAAAGCTGATATTTTCATTGAATTATTAACCTTGCCAGAAAACTTCTTGATGAATAAGCCTTTTCGCAATTCCGATTACCACAGGGAACTGTGGGACTGGATGCAAGAAAAAAAAACAAACCACAATCACCATAAATAGTATGCAAAGTACACGTTATTTGGGACAGATTATAAGACATTTTTACGCCAAGAAGAGGTTGTTTATGTTGCTCAAGACAAAATCACAAGTAAGAACACATCTTACACTTCTGGCGGATCTAAAAAGGGATGATTTGAACATATTCTAAACCAAATGCAGTT
This sequence comes from Holothuria glaberrima, assembly GCA_009936505.3. Taxonomy (NCBI): domain Eukaryota; kingdom Metazoa; phylum Echinodermata; class Holothuroidea; order Aspidochirotida; family Holothuriidae; genus Holothuria; species Holothuria glaberrima. The sequence goes on from WURT03424814.1 coordinate 7,314, forward strand.
TCTTGGCACTTGTTTTAAGTACGGCAGTGTGTTAGTTTATCCCCAGTTTTTCACGCTGTGCGCATGCTCAGTCGAGATTGCGAAAAGGCTTATTGGCCCCCTAAAAATGATCAGCTGGTACTCTTCTGGTTTTGGTCATATGTTTACAGTTCATATGAACCAGTGCCAGTGTGCTTAAAGATACAATTGATTGACACATAACGTCTTCAAAAGACATGAATTTTAGAGCTCCTTACATTTGTGACGGGCCAAAGTGATTAAGTAGGCTACATAATACACCCCTCCCTTGGTAAATCATCTATTTTAGCACAGTCAATGCTGATTGCATGTGTCAAACTTCTCCGACCAAAGCAGAATACATCTTAAAGCATTTGTCACATCACGTTAAATTGTATGTAAGAACGAAGTCAAAGTGGCAGCATGGTATTTATTCGGTTGCTTGTGTGACTCGACAGTTTAAATTATTTTTGAAAGTTACATCACATTGAAATGTAAGCCTTAAAAATGTGAAAGAAGGCCATTTGCTTAATCTCAAAAAGTCATGAAATTCATTGGTTATGTTTTCTCTCAAAAAAGAAAGAATCTGTAGCAGAAAACCAGTCTTGATGCAATGAAAAAGGATAGCAACAATTAGCATCTCACTGCTTTCAAAGGTAATTGTTTTCCCAAGCTAGGTTAAACTTTCACCTTAGAACCCTTTCTCCTCTCGTGACTATTAGTGACGGATCATGTGTAGTAAGTAAGGAGTAGCAAAATGGGCAATACTATTGCCCGAGCAAAGTTGATCTCGTTATACCTTATTGATGAAATTAGATGTCCTGAATCAAGTTTTGCCTTTGCTGTGGGGACTGCAGTTCAAAGCCCTTGGCTCGTAAGCCCATACCAATCCAAAGTGCCAAAAGCCTCTATAAATAATGCGTTTCCCAACGTATGAATAGCTTAAAGCTTGCTAAAGATAACACAATGTTACATCTTAGCTACCTTACGTATACAAAAATTTCTCAAGAGTCAGGGAACACCCCGGGAATGATGGCATTCCCTGGTAAGGATCGAAAAGGGAATCCTCTCTGTATGCCAACTATCCTAGTTCCGCTTCAGGACCCTTCACAGGCGATGCATTATCTCAGGATTAGAGAATCTCTGGCCAGCGGGACTATCTGATCTGGTCTGCAATAGAAAGCTTTCACACCCTGCATAATACCACTACAAGTATAGCAGCCAACTAAGGTTCAACAAGCATTAAATAAACATATTGTAGCATATGCATCTGTGGCTGCTCGGCAAGAGGGAACTTTGTTCCGCCCATGATTATGTAAACATTAAAATGGATTTTGATTGGATAAGGTTCCCCCCCCTGCTTCCCCCTCCTTGCTTCCCCCTCCTTGCTTCCCCCTAATCAAATTCAAAGAAAGATTTGTCGTACTGCCCTTGATAGTTATTTCATGACTCAAGATTCGCAAATATCAGAGCAGCAGGTCATGCTATGACGCACAGATGAAATGTACAGATAACTTTTCCGGAATTGTCTCAGTGGATGTTTGTCCTTTTCGTTCATAAAGAGGGTACATTGTGTGAACCATTCTTTGTAAATTGAATGATGCACACACTTTAACGAAAATGCCAAGAAACTCCTCAGTTCAAATGACCAAAATAACATAAAGAATGGTGATGTAACTTGAGGGCCTTATTGTAATGTGCAATCATACTGCAAAAAAGAATTTACCTACATTTCATGTAGTGTTTGTTTTGAAAAAAAATATTAACGAAGAACCTGACCCACGTAATTTTTTTTGTGAAAAATGCCCAAAGTATGCGACAAATAAACTGTTTGTGCATCCGGAGTGACCCTACACTTTATGTAATACAAGGGCGCTGCAGTGTAATCGAGAAGTTAAAGGCAACTCCCTTTTCTGACAGTGTGACTCACATCTACGTCATGGGGCTTTAGTCACAACAGGAACCACATTGCAAATGTTTACCGACTACCGAAGCAAGTTATCTTCAGCATTATGGCAGGCCAAAGTCCACATTAATTAAGCAAGAGTCTGTTGGTACTTCATTATTTTGTCGCACAGTTATAAAAGGGGACAGCCATAACCAATCTTTCCACAACGCGTGGAGCAGAGTGAATCCTTATTCCGTACGTTACAATGGAGTGTCGGAAAGAAATCTTGATTCTTCTGTTTCATTGTGTCATTGTTTTAATTTTGGTTCACAAGAATTACGGTAAGCATGGTATTCAAATATTTGTATTTTGTAATATTTTCCTAAATGTTGACTTGAAATATTGTAACACTAAGAACTTTCCTTGACGCATTTTGAAATACTTTGTCGTTTCTGGAAATTCACACAAAGTAAGCTTTTAAAAGGAAAAAAAAATAAAATTTGCACATCAAATTTATATATTTTTAATAATCAGACACAAATGCAAGATTTCAGATTTCAAGGTAAAAACTAGAAAAGTTAAACCAGTTGTATTTTTACCATTGAAAACAGAAATAAAGTTAACATTCACTTCTTGATGCTATAATTAAACGGACAATTGTATTTTTGGAATCTTCTATGCGGTTATTTTTTGTTGACCCAATGGACGCTTGAGTACATTGAGTAGTCCAGCTTATTCTTCTGTTCGGTCAATTTGTGTTGCCCAAATAAGTATGTGTTAAATTTAGTAAATAAAAGAAGGTTTAATGCGTTCAATTTCTACTGATGCAGCAGAAACGACTAATATACATCAACACTTAATTTACTCTTAAGGTTTGCTATGTTTCTATTCAAGTATGTTCTTCCTGATAATCTTTTTCTTTAGTGCCATGTGCAATAAAAGCACAGAATTTTCATTCATTTCCGAAAGTTATATTTCCATCGCCAATTTACTAGTTTTACTTGAACGATTACAAAGAAAGATTGCTACGTCGATATATGAGGAAACAATTCCTTTTTTGTCTGTTTATTTAATCATCAAGCTGGAACTCATTGACAGTGTCTTGCAAGTGATAAATTATTGGGTTATTTTGAAGCGTAAATTGTGACAAATAGGCCAAAATTTAATGGTCTAATTTCCTATATGCTTCACACGCAATATTAGTAAAATAAATCAAAGGTGTAAAAGATCGGGGGCTGGGGCTAAAGGCCCCAGTCAAAATATGGTGGGTGGAAGTATTCTTCCTCCCACACACCATTCATTGACGAAAACCCCTTATTTATTTCGTCCTTTAATATGTCAAATTTCGCAGCAATTATCGTAAAATTGGCCAAATATATTGAACCAAATTGCGTCTAAGGATCCTCACATACTCAAAAATTTTCCAAAAGGAAGGGAGACACCCCTTCACCATAATCCCCCTAGGACGGCGTTCCAAAACAAAGTTCAGTCCGCCCGGTCTCGAACAGCTTTCTAAGCCTATGTGACAAATCTATGTGAAAATCAATATGTTCAATACTTATGATAGTTTAATACCCTCTCTTCAGTGGGTTGCTGTTTACACGAATGAGTTTAGTAAGGTTATCAAGTAAGGCTATCCGCAAAGCTGGAAGAAAATGGAATATAGGCTAGAAAGTTTGCACTTGGCATGGTCAAAACTCGAAGGATAACTAAAACTTTCCTCAATGTCTTGTTGTTCTGAACATATCAATAAACAAAAAGAATGTAATGAATGACTTTATCATACGGTACCTCAGGTACTTTCAACTACAAGCGACTGTGGTAGTTTTAGCAAAGTTTTTGAAATTTCTCCGTATTGATTTAAGTATGGAGTGTCCGTAATGTTTTCAATATGCGGCGAACTTAGCGTAATTGCTGGCACATTTTAAACAGTACAAAGACTTTCATGATGATTATAATTCAAAGGCTTTGAAACTTTTGAACACTGGGCTTTATGTTGCTAATAGAGAAGGGCAACGGAGACTTCTCCTTCACGTATTCCTGTTAGTTACTGGTAGAATTCTTGCAATATTTTCTGTAGGGAAAGCCTGGAAAAGAACGCCTTCCAGGTTGTTTTATTTTCTGTAGGGAAAGCTTGGAAAAGGAAGCCTTCCAGTTTTTTTTTTTTGAAGAACCACACTTTTTCATTCTACTTCAGGTATAGAAAATGGTGAAATACGTCTTGCCGGAGGAAATTCTTCTCACGAGGGAAGAATTGAAGTGTATAACAACGGAAAATGGGGAACCATACGAGGGTATGGATGGGACTCATCTGATGCTGTCGTTGCGTGTAGACAGCTTGGTTTCTCCGGAGTTGTAGCCTCATTTGACGATGCACAGTATTTTGGTGAAGGAGTGGGAATGGTTTGGTGGCAATATGTATCCTGTATAGGAAACGAAGGTCTCATTACAGATTGCGGCTATAGCGAGTGTGACGGGGCTTGTACTGGTCATGAATGGGACGTTGGTATTATTTGCAGTATGGAAGTCTGTGAGTAATAAATCCGTACCTTTAGTTTGTTCCATAGTTGTAGTCAAGTTCTGCAACCTTTTTTTTTTTATGCAAAATCAGTCCCGTCCACATGCACCTTTTTTTTATGCAAAATCAGTCCCGTCCACATGCATGGGCATTTGTAGACCAGAAAAGTCACCGTGGTTAAATTTAAATAAGCCCCACGTGCACAGCCAATATGGGATTAGCAAAACAAGTGTGCGCCTTATCATGTACCATGTAGGCATGTTGATAAGCTAACTAGCTCAGTCTCAGTCAGCTGGTCTTGTCACCGTCGAAATCTAAAAAGTTAATGGTGCAGGTGGGTAGACTTAGTAGGCTTCAAAGGGAGTGTGGGCGTGCGGCTGGTGTAAAGTCGATTGTCCGTGATGGCTGCAGAAGAGTCTACAGCTCCCCGTCAGCTCTAAGTATTGGGAAATATGTGGGCGCTGGAATGACACTTTTATGGAATACTTGACGGGACAAAGTTAAACAGAAAAGTATGTCAAAACATTATAAAATGTACCCAAAAGAGCAAATTTTACAAAGCAGTTATCTATGATATCCACAGATGAAAATTCGTTGGAATTAATTTGATATCTTTCACCGATCTTACGATATAGGCCACCTCGTCAGAGTTGGAAGGTTTCATTTCTAATATGTACACTTTACAACGACAGGAAGGTATAAGGGTATACTTGACGCCTCCGGTGTAAACGATGTCTTGTCAAACGTTTTAATGGCATTGGGCTAATGAATAATCAGTCTTGTCTGAATTGCATCAATGAATCTGGCTTACAGCTGTTCACTATGTACTGGATATTTTCTTAAACATATATGACTAAAGATCAGGGCCCATTAGCTGACCATTCAAGACTCTTAAAAATACTCTCCAAATCAAGGATTCTCTGGAGGATCTGGACATTCAACTCCTAAAGAACTTTAAGAGATATACAATTTCTTGTACCAAAAAGGCTTTGGAGAGTGTAAATTGAGTAACATGCCTTTAAATGTAGCATCTAATTCAATTAAGACGACTGATTGTAAAGAATGCATTATCTGAAATTTCTCCTTACATTACGCTACATGGTTAAATCAGGGAGTTGTTATTTGGCAACCTCCTGATTAAAAAATGATTTGTGTGTTACGATCGAAACTTTCAACAAACTCCTGTCACTTGACAATGCTCGAATTTGAGCACAAGTTTAAGTAACCAACAGTGGTGAATCCAAAAGATTTCGGGAGAGGAAAACGTAAAGTTACCAATACGAAAATACCATCTGACGAATTCAAGTATTATAGAAATCTGCCTATATTTGATAAAAAAAATAAATACTTTTGAAATTGGTATGTGGTATCGATGAAAACAATCAACTTTTAAACACTTCGTGTAACTTCTTAATCTGGTCGGCAATTTATAACAGACAAGTTAATTTGGGAGATTTCTGCTTTATGTGTAATGAGATAACGGCTTTATGTTACTCATTTACTAGCTGGAGATACGCGTAATGGAGACGTACGACTAGTAGACGGCAAAAACGATAACGAAGGGCGGGTTGAAATATTTTATGGAGATGTTTGGGGGACGGTTTGTGATGATTCCTGGGATCCACGTGATTCAGATGTAATTTGCCGGATGCTTGGCTACAACCGAAGTGGCGTGCGTCCTCTTCCAGATTCGCATGGTCCAGGAAATGGTCTGATTGTTCTGGACGATTTGAATTGTCTTGGCTACGAAGAAAGCATTTCAGAGTGTCCGCATTCCCGATGGATGAGACACAACTGTGTACACAACGAGGACGTTGGTGTCAGTTGCTTGTATGCTGAAGGTTAGTGAAATTCGATCAACATACTAAGTTCTACTGATGGTTAGCTGAAGTTTTGGCTAGTTAGAACACATAGCCAAAATATTAACAACTAGCCACGTAACAAGCGGGTGGACTGGTTGGACGATGTCCAGGGGCCCCAGGGTAAAGGGACCCCCATCGCCCACCCCACCCAAATGCGTAAATCTGCATTCCGTTTAACCACCCACAGACCCGAAATTATACTCCTTTATCTCGTCACAAGTTAATAACAAAAATCTGCTATCATATGAGCGAGTCTCCTATACCTTAAATCAGTTTCCCTGTAGGCTCGAGGGATGGTGACAACCAGGCCACCACCACTACAATGCAATAGTGTCCCTAGATATAGTTAGGAACGGGGGTACTTTACAATATGGTGCTAGGTAGTTTCGAAGTCGAGATACATAATCATGTGGGTAGTTGACCACCTATAAGTATGGCTCAGAACGGGGGCACGAGCCGGGAGTCCCCTTAAATCCGCGCCAGTCGCTTAAAGCTACATACAAAAGGAACCACAAAGTTACCAACATCTGCAGAACTGCTTTTGAAGAACCAGACAAGAATGGGATTGGCAATTGAACCCGGATCCTGTGTGGCAAGGCCTCACCCTTACCCCGTACCTCCCTATGAAGATTGGAGGGGTCTTAGGAAAATGGGTTTGTGATACTGTTGATTTGGGGGCCCTCGTTGTCTCCTGTCCATGGCCCCCGAGGGGGCTGCCAACAACCATATTCATCTATCTGTCATTAACATCACCCCAAATATAATCAAACATGGATATAAAAAATAAAGATCATTGATCGTTTCACGCATTTTGCGAATTCCACGTTCGACTCCTATGTAAGAACCTTCATAGACCTTGCAACTGGGTAGAGGATCCCCTGGCCTTAAAACCCCAAATCCTACGTCTAGTTCTAAAAACTTCTGTTCCTAAACTCAATATGCAGTAAATAGTGAACTCAAAACCGGACCCTAATTAGGAAACGTATGGTAGCTATCACTGATGGTAATATTGTATTTCCTGCTCTCTCTAAGTTAAGGTGAAAAACATTGAATTTCGTGACTCTTAATCTCGAGGAAATCGCTGAAATCCTAAACTTAATATGAAACAATATTAAACGCAAGCAGTTCTAAAACGGTAACTTGTGGCTATGTTGGCGACTGCGTTTCATTTTGTGTCTTGGAGTAAGTTCATACTTTTAATAAGCTGCCTTTTTCATATAATATATCCAGAATCATCATATATCCTACACGTGTTTCGAATATATTAAGGCCACCTGTGGGTCAAAGCCATTGACTTTTAACACCAAGTAATGGTGGCCGTATTTCCTAATTTGCAGTCTTCTAAACTGGGAAAATGCATTCATTCCTTGGTAAAATTGCATTATGGTCCAAAGTTCAGTACCAAGGAACTTACAGCCACAAATATGACACAAAAGTCAACTAGGACGTTATGTTAAACGTCATCTAAAATTTCTTAAAGCAATCAAAGGTGAGACGTTTACAAGAGAGATATTTTGAGTTTTACAGTTCCCTGGATTGCCAAAGAAAATTCTAAAAAAACTGTACTACTCAAAAACGTCTAGACAAGCTAAAATTGATTGACTTTAAAGATAAAAATTGTAATTCCGTGTTGGTATTTGCAAGAACAATGAGGTTGTCATCTTTCCCCTTGTTTTTTCAGAGGAATACAATGGTGCCGCAAGACTTGTAAATGGATCTAGTGAATCTGAGGGTCGGGTAGAAGTCTACTTTAATGGGACGTGGGGAACTATATGAGCTGATAATTGGGATCTAAAAGATAGCGCCGTAATTTGTAGACAATTAGGATTCTCAGGGGTACTGGAGGCGGTAACCGACGGCTCTTTTGGTGAAAGCAGTGAGGACGAGAGGGGAGTCATTCTTGATGGCGTTCTTTGCTTAGGGTCTGAGGGTCAGATTCTCGAGTGTGGACGTTTCCCATGGTACTTCGGCAACTGTACTACACAAGCCGAATCCGCAGTCGTGTGCGACACAACTCCAATCGGTAAGAATTTATGAGTTTAGAAAAGACATTAGTAATACCCAACATAAATGTTTTATGACATCTACAGCTAATGCGGGGATTTAACAACCAGGCAATATAAAACAGTAGTATAGTGTGTCTTGTCAGGTTTCAGATGTCGTCCCAGAATGACAAGAAATATCATGGGTGAATTAATATTTTAACAGTAATGACGACTATTGGAATCTTTTGGACGAAAGTTAACGTTACAATGGTATAAAACAATGAAACTTTCCTTTGACAAAAGTGTAATTGAACTTGAACCTGTCTAATCTTTTCAACAGAGCATTTGGGTTTTTTCGCATGATAAAAAACAAATACTTATAATAGGTCATGAATGTTTTAGATTTGTAAACTATATCAATTGGGTCATAATACTGTAAAGGAGATATAACCATAAGCGTACGGGACTCTTCAAATTGGGTGGGGGGCAGAAAATTTTTGCCCGAACCTCAAAAAGGTTGCCCAAAGTCAAGGACGTGGATCCACCTCCAAAGACGGGGGTTGGGGAATTTTCACTATATGCGAATCGCCGTCCTGGGGGAGGGGTCTAAGGAGAGGGGGAGCCCCCTCCCCTTTGGAAAATGTTTGCTCACATTTATTGCTAAATTTGAGTTGGATATATTTCCAAGAATTTCTACTTTTTTAGGAAATCTTTTCATCTTGCTTGTTTAAGTGAATTTTTTATTCAGTTCTTGGGGTTAATCAGAACCACACTGCGAGAAGTAAGGCAACAGTAAATTGTTAGACTACATATTATACCATTAACAAGTTTACTCATATCATATGAAATCTGGATATGGAAGTGATTAGGACTGTGCATATCAAAGCCTTTTTCAAAAGTCTGATAGAGGTGACAATTGTAAATGACTACAAGCGCGCGAAGCGCGCGAAAATTTTTTGCACTTGTTTCGGGAATTCGATCACAAATTCGGGAACTCAGTAGAAATTTTGGGCAATCTTTTCCCTTTTTCTTCATCTCTCCCGAAATTTCACCTATTCTGTGCCTGAATTTTGGTCCTTTTTTGCCCAAATTTTCGACCTTAGAAATTTTTTTGGGGGGGGGGCAGTCTGCCCCCGCCCCCGCCTCGTACGCCTATGGATATAACGCTTCTTGCAACAGTAATCGGATATCCAATTGAAGCCTAGTTTTGACATTCTTTGGTTGATCCTTACATAATCACATAAACCACTCTTTCTTATTTTTAGGCACATACAAAACTGGTGACGTGAGACTCCTACCCGATACGGGGGTCGTCGAGGTTCACTACGCTGGAGTATGGGGTACAATTTGTCCGGCTGGTTGGGGTTTTGCCGACGGGGATGTAATCTGTCGTCAACTTGGTCATTCCTATGCATGGGAAGTGTCTTACTGGAGCGATCCGACGAATCAAACGTCTGATGTGATACTGTCAGACGTGTATTGCAGAGGTTATGAGGACAATATCATGGACTGCAGTATGGGTGATTGGTACCCAACTTACTGCCCAACAACTTCATTTGCCACAGTTTCTTGTCTCGAAGGAGGTGGGTACCACTGGAATGTACAATGTTACAATGGACCTTTAAGGTCAAGCTAAAATACATGACACGTAAGATGCTCGTCCCTCTAAAAGCATGAATTGCATGTTCTTTATGATATGCAATGCAAACTTTGACAGCTTAACAACTTTATGTTCATAAAAAAAGAAAGTCAGACTTTTCTCCTCATGAATATATTTTTTGTTCCAAAACTGATGCAACATTCTTAAGCTGTGTTATGGATAGCGTCATATGTTTGGAAAGGAAGGCTACTGCAAGAAATTTCTAGTTAACGGTCTGGTGATATGCAAATTACATAATTAGATATTTGATGTAAAAAGCATTACAAATCCAGAAAATAGCCGCAATATTCGCATCAAAATCCATCAAATATTGACCATTTTACAGACTAATTTCTGTTTCACACTTGTACCACATGAGTAAATATGAACTTAACATGCAAATTTGTGATTTCGAAAGAGGGACATACCAAATACGACTAATGTTAGCCTTTGCTTTTGCAACCTTCATTTCAAGGACACTTGTAGCATTGGTATTCCCTGAAGGATTTATCAAGAAAGTTAAAATTGTTGGTAACACTCACCAAACTGTAAACTATCTGATCAGTAATTAAGATAAACCATATATAGGGTTACCAAAAGAGATCCAAACACTGCGCAACTATCAACATCATTATTTTCGCATAGGCAATGAGTAACTTCAGAAACCATCAAACTTTGAGGAGGTATATCTTGAGAATGGTGAAAGATATTAAAATAATATCAAAGGATCTTTCATTGGAGGATATTATTCGTTATTTGCCAAGTAAAAACAGCTCTTTTTGGTAGCATGTCACCATTACTTTTATGGGGTGGTTTAATAACGATAAAAGGTATGTTCTATTGAATTCATGTTTAGGCAAGGGACAAACACACACAAAATGTCTCCGTAAAGTCCTTCTGGATAAGTAGATTTCTTCCTGTCAGCACTTGAATACCGAATTCTGTAGAATACAACATTAACTACTTTATGCCAGTAATTTACACCAAACAACTTAATTATTTACGATACATGGTTAACTATTTAGTTACAAGGTTTAAGTGCAAAGTTTAAAAAAAAATTAACTCTTATGATAACATGGTTTTTACTCTCCCAACCGCAGTGTGACGTGTTTACTTTTTGAATAAGGTTATACTTTATTGTATTTAAAATGTACTATTCGGCATTTCCATTTTGAGTGATGGCTATGCAATTAGGAATTACGTTAATTTTCATTCAAGAAACTGCACGTGTTCGACTTGTAGACGGTGAAACTCAACTGGAGGGACGTGTTGAAGTATACTATGCTGGTCATTGGGGGACGGTGTGTGGCAACTCGTTTGACCTTTTCGATGCACAAGTTATTTGTCGAGAACTAGGTTTTCTGAGTGCCTTTGCCGTTCGATTTGGGGCGTATTATGGTGAAGGCAACGGATCAATTTTTCTTGATGGGCTATCTTGCGATGGCTCCGAACGTACCATTTACCAGTGCAGAAAGAATGATTGGAACAACAATACATGTACCCACTCTCAGGATGTTGGGGTTGTATGCGTCCCTGAATACCACGAAGAAGGTAAGAATCGAGAATTAGAGAAAAGCTTACTTATTCAAACTTATTCAACTTCAAATTAAAATTTCAAACCCAGCAGTGTAATTTATACGCACAATAAACTCTAGGTATATTGAAAGGAGGCTTCTAAAATAAATACCCATTGCAATAAAGTGGTACTGGATTGAGCAAAATAAAAAAAAAATTACACAAATTGAAAGTTTGGAGATCAACCCTACAACATATTTTGTCGGTAATTTGAAGTAAAATATTTCAGCAGCGGTATGTAATCAAAGCATTTGGTCAGGCATTTACAGCAAAGTTTTCCAAAACTTAACATTGACATAAGCTCGAAGCATTATAAAATATGTGCTTTTATTAGTTTCTAAAGTCCCTTTGGCATCACACAATGGCAGGGCCTTTTTAAAGAATTTTTTAGTGGGGGGGGGGGCATTTGACGAAAGGACCATGTAAGCGGAGGGCCACCATTGATTGGTGTGTACTTTACGACGAAATTTTTCAGAAATTGCACTCCACATGGCTCACATGTAAATTTATCTAACTATCCTTATTTTCTTCACTGAGTGAAGAAGTTCAGTACTCTGCCCTATCCTGTCAGCATAAAATTGGGCAATGTTTACACGTTTGAAAACAAATTTCCCGAAAAAGAGACTATACGGGGGGGGGTCAAATGAGCTGAGTGGGGGCTGTGTATGGGACTGAGGGGCCATGGCCCACCCAGTATGTATGTTAAAAAAGGCCCTCTACAATGGGCGAAGCCCAGACGTTACTGCATAAGGGGTTCTGCTTCAAAAAGGACCTACGTTTCCTTAATTAATGGACCCAAAAACTCAACGCGACCAAACCCCTTGAAACCTCTGCATAATAGGTTTGTTTTGCGTTGCCCCGGTCTAGACTGGCTGAAAGAACAGAAATTACGTGCAATCTTAGCCAGGATTTCGAAAAGCTATTTTGTACAAAATAATATTATATATATATATATATATGCTAGATTTTTCTTTCACGACAAGAGAATGATTCTTTCTAAGCTTTAAAGAAGGCGCCAGAAATCAGGAAATGTATCTTGTTACAGAAATGACATTCAGTTGTCCTTAGAATTAATCCGTTTCAGTTTTGAAGCACTGGTGGTTTCATAACATTGGTTTTTTGTAAGTATAAGTGAATAAAAAATACTAAACAGTATCAATGTTACTTAAATACAATAACTTTTCACCTTAATTTCTTATGTTACGGTATAAGTTTAACTGTTGAGTAAAAACTCTGAGGTGTATTGTGTTAAAGTCGGGATGCATACCGGTATCTATACATTCCATCGTAGACGTAAAACTTTTTGTGTCATATACAGCCACAGAAACTGCCGTTCGTTTGAAAGATGGCCAAATAGATTCAGAGGGTCGAGTAGAGATATTTCACAATGGTGCTTGGGGAACAGTCTGTGATGACGGATGGGGTGATGGTGGTATTCACAACGAGTGGACAGTTTGCTTTCAACTCGGGTACAAACAAGAATTGCAAACCCTTCGAGGTGCTTATTTCGGGAAAGGAACCGGTGACATTTGGTTAGATGAGGTTCAATGTGGCTATGACGATACTAATCTGTATCGCTGTCAGCACGCTGGATGGGGTGAGCATGACTGTACGCATGATGAGGATGTCAGTGTACGATGCGATCCTGCAGGTGAGAATCGTGATCGCTTTGTTAAGAAATGCACTAATTGTGTAATTCGTTCCTTTCGGTTTTAGTGCATATATTATCCATCCTTGCTAATAACAGCGAATCATGTGTAAACAAATTAGAACAGACCAGGACCTTTAAGTGCCAATTATAATGGGTAATATCATGTCCAACACCCAAGCATGTCAGGGACAGACACTGATATGTAAGTGACGGGGAGGGGTAGTAAAATGCGGAAAGACTTGAAAGGAAGGGGACAAAACATTTCATAATTGAAAGTTAGTATGAAAAATGTTACTTGTAACAAAACTTAATCTTTTTCGGATGGGGAGGATAATTCACCTCTCTGTTTGGTGGGGATAGCCCGCTAGACCCCAAGGATCTACAAACTTATATAGTTGACTTAGACAGTTGGGGCTGTCGTGATGGTCCCTTAATAGCTCAAGGGGCTGAGACACCGTGTTTTTCTCCCTCCCCTACCCACCAAAAAGAAAATGTCTCGAAATATAAGAAATAGTAAAAAAGTGAAAATTCTATAAGTATTATCACTTAAATATTTGTTTAACTCATTCTCGACATAAGGTGTTTTTATACCAAACATTTTCAGATGTAACCTTACAAATAAATTTAAACATTTAAGAGTGTCGGCGCCAAAGAGCTACCCACTTCTTTCGGTGCGCTTTGCGCACGCTCATCGCCGGCGCCGGTCCCGTAATTACTTTGTGGTAGAATGAGTGATATTTGTATTTTTGTTCTAAAGCCAAACTCGACCCCTTTAATAATCCACCCCCTTTCATAGACTTTATATCATGTTGTCATTTTATGGGATCTAAGAAAATTTCTCAAAACAAAATCCCATTAGAGAGTAAAATGCTACATTATAACGCCCAGTTTTTATTTTTAGCTACTTTAAAATTTCAGAGGATTTTACCCCTGGATCTCCATTAGAGACCCTAAGACTGGCCCCTAGGTCATTCAAATTATCAGCTTTCTATGGGTATCATGACTTAGCCAAAATTGCTAAATATGTGAGCATGTAATTTGTCCAGAGAGAGCTCTATCTTGAATGTTAGCCACCTTACATATACAAATATTACAATTAGTATTTGTGAAAATATGATCAGTTCTAAGCTGTGCCAATCATACACATGCAAAACAAAAATTTTACTTATAAACTAAAACACCTCCGCGGGCGACACCCTGCACGAAATGGAAAAGGGAGGATCAGCCTTTCATGTCAACAATCCCAGGTTAACTTCTGTGTCAACGTTATCGTAAACTATTGTGCAATCACAAGATATATCATTATCATTCTTCATAAATGCATTCTTTGTTAAAATATATTTGCCATAGACAACGTGCTCAAAATGAAAATAGCCTGGACCTATCTTCCAGTCAAATTTAGTGTAACACAGTAAAGAATTACTCAGAAATAAATCCTAAAAGTGAGAATTGAACATTCTCTTTGTCTACATCTCCACAGTCTACATACATATGTAGTCAACAATCATCATAGGCTTTGCAAGAATTTCAAGATGGGGTAGGGGGACGAGAGTGAAAAACATATATGTGACACTATCTACGAGAAGCACCACCTAGTTAGTTGGCGCGAAGAATATATTTTGCTCAAGGACGTGCTTCCTAGACTGCAGGAAATGACACTTCCCACGAAGGCCTTCTAAGTTACGTCTGAATATGCAGCATTTGTGCAAATTTATGCCTCCAGTAAGAAAAACTAATAAAATCTTAAAATCCCTTTGTAGGGGATAATAGTACTGTTATTATGAAGGTCTATATAAACTTGATATAACTGATTTAAAATCAGACGGACGTTTGAATAAGGACTAATGGTCCAGGAAAAGTTTGTAGCCTATATTTCTGGATCTAGGGGAAACGGTATTACAAAAGAAGATCACAAGTTTAATGGGACACGTACTAAGGTGCCACAGGTGTGACACGAAGGCCACTGAAAAAAATGCCTTTTAAAGGCAATTTAGTAATAATCCAAAGTCTTATACACTTATCGTAAGCTCTTCCTCATATAAAAAGAATCTACAGCTAAGTATTGGGGGGGGGGATGAGTGCTAATTTACTTGGAAAAAAGTGGGAAAAAGGGAAAATCTGATGTAAACCATTCCCTCACATGACCACGTAGTGCCACTACTATTTACGGTAAATTTTACTCTAAGGGGAACTCGCACTGAGATTTCTTGACTTATTTACACCTTATAACTGTAAGTTGAAAATTGGCAAACTTGACACTTATGAATAAAAAATAAATAAATAAATAAATAAATAAATAAATAAATAAATAAATAAATAAATGAATGAATGAATGAATGAATGAATG
>WURT03424924.1:10301-22775 GCA_009936505.3 Holothuria glaberrima
TCATCCATCTCCCATTTTCAGAGTTGCTGAGATATAAAATATTGAAATTAATTTACTTGATTTGAAATAGTTGATTGCGCAATAATTTGTGATGTCCTTCTTGTACAACTCACGTTACGTGCTTTTGTTTCCTTTTAAAATTAAGATGTTCACATGACCTTGAAATATGTACTGTTCCCTTGCATAGCATGTTGTATGTAGAGGGCTTATAAAGCCAAGTCATCCTATAACTATTAGACAGTGATCACATTCTTGCATAAGGTGTAGTGACTTTTCAAAGAACAAAGAAAAACAAAGAGGCTAATTTGATTAGAACAGGAATGACATCACAAATTATGAGCAATCTATAATTTTGAATTGATTGAATAAGCTTCTACATTTTATATCTCAGGTCAGAAATGTCCTGTAAAGATGGGATCATTTTGATGCATTTTGCAAGCTTTTGCAACATACATTTTTAAAAATTTTAGACTTTAGATACTCTCTAAATTCAGAAGCCTCTTAAATAAGAATTCATGCAACTCTCTGTATGTTACCTATCACAGCTCCAACCAAAAACTAGTTTTATAGCAGGGTATTTTCAATAGATTGTTAAACACCACAACATAGTTAAGACAACATATGTAATAACCAGGAAACCTTAATTGATGCATCAGTGGTTTAGAAAAAAGAATGTTAACCAACAGAAAGTTTTGATTTGTAAAATGCCAGCACAAGACATGTTTCACCAGTGTCCACACAACTTATCCACAAAAACCAAAGGTCACTGTGAAGTTAATTATCATCACATGATCACATAGTCAAAAAAACTTTTATCAAAAGGGGACAAAGTTCCGTGAGGAGACTTTTCCACAGTTAATGACACAATGAGCAAGCATATAATAATATAAAAGAGTTGTTTCACAGCCCTGACTTCATTAAACAAAGAGTGAACTCCATCAGTTGAGTACGCATAATGTTTCTAGTAACATTATAAATCTACTTATTAACTTAAGCTTTGGTAAGGGGTGTATGTACTTTACATTACTTTATGCTTCAGATCTTAGGTATATTAATTACCAACAAACTCTTCCCTCAATGTCTGAAACGACATATATACAACTTCTGCTCGTGCTAGGTTTCTCCTCTTGTCCTTCTAGATCATATTCATAAAGATTCCTCACCAGTAATGGTATCTAATATCTTTTTAAGCTAAAAGAATTTCTGACAAAATCCACTCTTCATCATTTACCCTCATTAACTAGTGTTCATTCAAGTCTACCATCCCTAATTTCTGAGTTAGTCCATGAGTATAAGTTCTCGCATCACAGACATGAGTTAACAATATTCAGTAACTATACACTCACCCTTGACATCCCCTGCTCCAAATATGGTGCAAAGTCAATTAAGTTTTGCTGGAAGCCAAGTGTGTAACTCTCAATCCATGTGTTACCAGAAGTAGCTGTTCTCACCATGGTTACTTTGGAGAAAGAACTCAACTCAACCAATACATGATCTGAGCCTAGTTCAGTAACTTCAGTTGTGGATGCTATTGATAGCTCATAGTTTGTGGCACAAGCTGATTAGGAAATGAGAAGACAAAATAAATGATGGGGAGGGGGAAGGAAGGAGGAGGAAAGGTGGGGAGGGGCAGGGTTTATCATTGTAGTATATGATTACCTTCAATTTAAGCATTAATGATTAGATAACCACAAAGGAGAAGGGGAAGCCTCCTCTTCCCCTTCACCTACCCCTTTCCCTTCCTTCTTCGTCCTAATAAAAGGAGAAATGGAAGAAACACCAAATTAAAACAGACTGCAAAAGTTTCAGAGATTTTTAATCTTGTTCTGAAAACGTCAAAGTAAGTTCATAACTTTAAGCATGCAAACTGTACACATCAACACCAGGAATAGTAGCTAAACAGAAGATTTTGATGAAGAATCTTTCAGTTCCATGGCTTCAAAACTGCCCTTAAGAGTGACTCAGTTACAGTTATCAAAGAATCTTGAGCAATAACCTTTCAAAGTTTCCAATGAAACCACAAAATTAAAATTTACTTTAAAATATATTCTTTTAATCAACATTAACAAATTAAAGTTTTTTATCTTGCCATGAAATTCTTGTCAGTGTCTTTCCACTTGCATAAAAACTACCCTACTTGTGAGACAAATATTTTTCTTCCGTCTAATGCCTTACCTAATGGGGTAGAGCAGCCATAAATTTCCACCCGTAAGCAAATTCTCTCCCCTTCCCATTCATCTGGAATGAACTGTACGCCAGTCACATTTTCCACAGGTGTCGCAAGCGAGGTTTTTACAACACCTGTCTCATCTATGTTGCCAAGGAATCTCTATTGATGAAAAAAATTACCAAAACAAATTTGAAGTTGGTCTTGCAATATGAAATTTCTACACATTGTTAATGATCAACAACAAATCGTAGCTAACAAATAGTTTACAGAGACTTTGACAAGCGAATAAATACTTTAATACATCAATGAGGTCACTCTCTGCCATATTTCTTATGCATATGACATCACAAAACAGAAAGTACACCCTCCAATGGAGGCAAGCGTGTATCATTGCAACTTATACCAATAAATACAGACAACTGATTAGTGTATCGGTCAGATAACTCTTAAATGCGCCTATGAAAAGTCTACTTTGTGCTTGCCATGAATTTCATTGCCTTGCCTCCAAAATGACGTCACGTGACATCAATGCATAAAGTCTTTTAATGGAGCTACCCCATGAACACTACTTTAGATTCTAAACAGTTAAGTGCAATGGTCAGGTTTTTGAAATCCGGACCATTCATTCAATGGTCTTGACATAACTGAGACCATCTGAGACCAACATCAATTTGAGGTTAATCCAAACCACCTAGAAAGATGGAACTCTCACACCACACCACCTGGGATCAACCTGAATAAATCCAGATTAGGGCTTCATGGAACATAAAGTGTAGCTGGCAGAATTTTCTCAAGACAGGCAAATCGATGAATCAATAAATACATACAAAAATAATTGAACAGGAAGATCATTCTGACACACAAACAAGAACTTTGAGGCTATCCATAACATATCCTTGCTATAACCATGGATACAACATTTTGGTACAGTGAGTGATGTCAATCTGTGTCTTGAATAAAAAGCATTTAACTTACAAAAGTTGAACTGTCAGGGCATTTCAATTTTCTCTGTTTCAGTCTTAAATCAAGGGTGGGGAACCTCTTGCCCTCAGGCCGGATGTGGCCTGCAAGACCATTTGATCTGGCCCACGAAGTTATTTATAAATGGAAATTCAGAACCATTTTAAGTAATTGACAATAATCTTATAGCCCTCAGTGCCCACGGCTTATCCTGGTTATACAGTAGGCTACCACTTTCCAGGTATTTCACATAGTCTGCTGAGAAACACTACCAGTATATAGTACTAAAACCACTTCTTTAGATGTAAATCAGGTGCAGAATCCTTTTACCTCTGGAAGTAACGGAAGCTTTGTGTGGCAGACAGGCTACACAACATTGTACAGAATTCCACTATCCCATGTGTATGTCTATCAATTTAAGTACGAAACTCAGTGGGCACTGTATATATTCCGGAAGATTTGGGAAGGGGGTGGGGGTTAGAACTGCCCTCAGACGGAAGAGTGATTTAAATGTTAGAAAGTGGATAAGTTTGCAATGTAAAATAATGAGGAAATATTAAAGTTGATTTAAAATATGCTGTTTTTTTTGGCATGCTTCGCGTGCACTCTTCATGTTCGCTCCTTCATAATTACTTCATACATAAAGTAAAAAGACAAATGGTCTTAGTGTGATACTTCTGGTCTGTGTAGCCTTGCATATTCTATGTCATTTAAAGATAGTGGATGAATATTCTATTGCCCATAAGTTGGGTACAAATTCTACAGTTCCCACCACTTCGTCCCAATTCTTACCTAGACTTTCAAGTCCCCTAGATCCCACCAGAGCCTGTTTGGGGCCCATTGGCCTGCGCCCAATGAGGAAAAGATGATTGCACCCTCTCTGTGTGCGGCCCGCAAGTGAATTATGACCTCCAAACAGCCAGTCAGAGAACAAAAAAAAGGTTCCCCACCCCATGCCTTAAATGGACACATCTCCTGAGAACACCCTGTTGTAGGTCAAAGGTCACAAAGATGCCCAAAACTGATTTCACTTTAGATTCTGTCCTATCTTGGTTTATGATGGCTTTAAAACATCTTTAGTTTAAGGAAGTCTCTCTAGTTAAGACCCCCTTCCCAATGAGATGGGTCAGTCAAATGCAATGAAAGTCTCATCAGCTTAAAACAACCAATAAAAAAATATACAGAATTTCTACAGTGTCCAAGTTCTTGGTCTCCACTCCTATCAGCTCATGCAAAGATCTTGGATCCCTCCCTGACAGCTAATTATGGTAATGGGAGTCTCTATCCCAGTCAGCTCCCTTAGAAATCACGGTTCCCTTTTGGAGAATTAAGTATGGTGATGGGAGCCAGCACCCCCTTCAGCTCCCTCAGGGGTCATGGTGCCCCCTCTCACAATTAAGTACTGTAAAGAGAGCCATATGGTATTATAATTACCTTCACTTCCCCATTTTCTTCATACATGTACCATGTTTCTCCATCTATTGTGTAGGAGAGGTTATACCATGTAACCCATTGTGGTATCTCCTGTCCTCCCTGGACACCCACCATGTATAGTGTGATGGGTGTAACCAGGTCCACCTGTAGATACTGGATGGTGCCATTAGTGAGATTCTCATGAGCAGCTTCCCAGCAAAGTTTACCTAAAGGTGGAAATAATTTCAGTAGTTACGTTTATCAAGCTGTCAGATGTCTTATACTCACACAATTGAAAAGACTTACCATCAATCTGCCTGAGCTCATAAAACATGATAAAATTTATAACCACAGAAATAATGTCATCATGTATATCACCAACATTACACAAATTCTTATGTCATGTTTTTTCTTATGCCATGCGAACCCCCCCCCCAAAAAAAAAATAAAGATTCTTATTAAAGACAAATTTGGTCTGTTAAACCCCTCTTTTTCATATCTAATAAACCCTAGCTCATCTAACCCCAAGAAAGCAAACACCAAATAAATTTACCAGATTCTGTAGCAACGTTCAATCTCCCATGATGAGGTAAATTCTGGCTATCATTGTGGTTGGATGAAGCAGTAAGCTGATCATCCATGATGCGGTAGTCATAGAGACCAAGCGGTTCAAAACAAGCTTTAACAGAAAGAAATATGGAGAAAAATATTAATACAATAATGCAAGAGATAGAAAGATAGAACCTACACATGATTTAATCAATGGTATTGATTAAATTAAAAACTGTGTTCTGCGTAAACACATCTGACTACAGGCTTTGTATTTGGTGCTATCATTACCTCTGTTCAAGGTGCTTATGAAGTGTATTTCTCTTAGACCAATGTGTCATCATTATTATTGGTTCTAATTTTTCTTACACCATAGGAAACACAATTGTAAATAAAGATATGGTAATGTTGAAATGTAAACATTGTCATTGAAATTTGGTTTTTATTGTATTAAATTTGATCTTCATAATACAATTCTGACTGCTCTCATATTTTAATATAATATGCACAATCCACACAACCAAAACACTGCAAAAATCTCTGCAATGAGAAACAACCCAATTATAATCCATACTAAGCCTTGCAAAGGTTTACCAGTATCCCTAAATATAAAACCCTCCACATGTTAAGCTGTGATGAGCAAGAGAAAAGTGAGCACAGAGTATACAGTGAGGACAGAGTATAAAGTGAGCACACAGTATAAAGTCACACAAAGTATAAAGTGAGCACAGAGTATCAAGCAAGCACAGATTATAAAGTGAGCACAGAGTATACAGTGAGGACAGAGTATAAGAGGAGCACAGAGTACAAAGTGAGCACAGAGTATAAAGTCACACAAAGTATAAAGTGAGCACAGAGTATAAAGTGAGCATAGAGTACAAAGTGAGCACAGAGTATAAAGTGAGCACAAAGTATAAAGTGAGCACACAGTATAAAGTCACACAAAGTATAAAGTGAGCACATAGTGTCAAGCAAGCACAGACTATAAAGTGAGCACAGATCACTTCCACTTGATACAATTTTTTTACCTCCACAAGCATTATTGGTGTCACATGTATTAAACTGCTCAATGAGATCAGGAGTACCACAATAGGAACCATTATACTGGGGAGGGGGGTTTGTGCATGTCCTGGTGCGATGTCTCAGACCCTGGTTACCACATGATATAGAGCATGGGATATCATTCCAAGCTGCCCAAGCTGTCCACTCTCCATCAACTTCAGGAAAGCAAAAGTAATGATAATGTTAATTATTTGCCTCAGCAACATTTATAAAATATGTATCAAAATGTTAACAAAAAAGTTCATTACCACTCCAGTGTACTTCAAAAAGAACATTATTTATCCAACTGTTACTTTACATGAGTACAGTTTCCCTGAAGTAACATTACAAAGCATTGGTTTTCATTGAGTGTCAAATAAGATGACTCTGTTTTACTAAAAAAAAAAAAGAAAAAACATTGAAAGACATTTCTTCCCCCTAGTGCTCCAAATATATCTAAAATTGATACGTTCTCAATTTAATTTCCACTACAAAGGTGTCATGAGATCTATAATTTTAACATCATATGTATGTAACTAACTGGAAACAGGTAAATCATAAATTTTCATTTCTGCAAGATGAGAGCTAGCAAATGTTTAAGTGAATGCTGGTCCAGTTTACACTTCACTTTTTCAGACCTCGGTCTGAAATATTTGCACCTAGTTTGGATTTATAACTTAAACTAACCACAACAAAAAAAATTCCTAAGACATAATTCATAACCTACAACCATTTTTCATGTTTCTGTATGTTTTTAGGGGTGAAAATAAAGGCATTAGACCTGTCGGTCACCAGGTTTGAATTTACCTCGGGGTAGAATAATGTTGTTGATGAATACAACGGACTGTGGAAGCATCCATATACAGTGTCTACAGCTAGCCCTTCAATGACAATTTATTCAAAAAAAAAAAAAAATTTTATGACTCACTTGGACAGGGATCTGTGCCACAATCTTTAGTTTCAGAATCAGGATCAGCTGCAGGGCAGCTATCACCAAAGTATTTGGGGCTAGGGTTAGTGCAGGTCCTGGTCCTTGTCTTGGTTGACCCTCCACAAGTGACAGAACAGATGGACCATGCAGTCCATGAACTCCACTCACCATGGACTGAAAAACAATTGACGTAAGCAAAATAAGTAAAAGTAGTAAGAGAGTCTGCTAAAGTTTACAAATAGAAAAAAATTGCAAATTGTCTAAGGAAGTGTGGCTGATAACCATATTGGGATGCCCATATGTGAAGAAGATTTACTAGAAGAAAACAATTTTTTAAGAAGTGTAAATGCGGTAGAAGCTTCTTCCAGCTAATCACTCAAAACTGAATCTTATAACAGTAGGACAAATACTGAAGTAATCTCAAAGCAATTGATATAAACAAGAACAAATAATGAAAAAAAAATCATATTGAGGTATAAAAGATGCATCCTATCTTTCCCCCTCCTGCCCTCTCCCCACATATGTAAATTAATAAACATTTCATAGTTCCTACATTTTTGCAGTGATAAGTAGCTTTGGGATGGCAACATGTAAGTTCAAAAAGATGTGTGACCAAACACAGCTTTTCTGTTAATGGACAATTATAAAAACTCACATTTTCCACATTGAAAATAACTTAAATATTCAGGGGTACAATATATTTACAGGATTCACTCAAAATTATTTGTTTTCCAAAAATCTTTTTTTTTAACCATAAAATAACATACCAATTTTTCAACCATTAATATGTTTGGTTTTTCAACATTCCTGGCATAAGATGTTCTTCCAAGTTTGGATAAAGTTTTTCACAAGATGAAGCCAACCCTAATATTTTCTTTTCATTTTGTTCACAGAGAGTGTTTTGATAAAGTTTCTCACATCTCACATGAGGTGAAGAATCCATAGCATTCTAATCACATAAAATCCCCAAAACTAACAAGTTTACAAATCTATGAGTCCCCATAATGGACATCTTATACCTATGGACAGATTACGTGACCAACATGGTCTCCAATGTTTTAACAAATTTAGGCTTTCCAAGATGGCAGCCAGGCTACTGTCATTTGCACAATTTGATGATAAATCTTCCACAAAACATGAAAAATATTACAGTCCTTCAGCATTCTGTTTGTTGAATTTGACCTAAATTTGCATTCTTCTGGAAATGTTACAAGTTTCTTGCAAAATTTGTCAATATTGTACCACTTGAGCAAGCCCAAACTATTACACGCAAGACCATAGCTGGCATTCATAGTGGTGAGCCTAAACTCGTACCTACAGTTGTATCTACAGATAGGCTGTTATGGGCAGCAGTATACTCTGTCCATATCTATATATAAGTCTGTGGTCCACATACTTAATTCCTATTCACTTCTGTAATCCCCACTTACAGGCAAGTGGGGATTACATGCGTAACTGGGAGGTAATAAGGGGCAATGTAGATTTACAATTTTCCAAGATGCAAAACAAAAACTCACTTGGGTTGTATATACCATAAAGTTCCACTCTCATGGCGATACTATTTTCCCAGGTATATGGATGAAAACGGACATAATTTACATCAGTTTCTACATTGATGCTGTTGACCACTGGAGTGGTTCCATCAAAGTTTCCCCTCAGTAGCTATGAAATGAGAAATATCATGTATTCTTATCTTTAATAATCACATTACATCCATATACTTCTACAGGAAGCAATGCAATCAGTGACCCTAGCTCTGGTATTAATACAACTTTCTCCAAATAGCAATTACAAAGGGTTTTGAGGTAAAATTTTGGTGTGCATTATTTTTGGGCATAGTAAAATGGCATTGATAAAAACAGCACACACCAAAACACTATCCCACAATCCCATGTAATTGCTATTTAGAAAAGGGTCTATGATTTCATCTGCCAGAATTTGTGACTTAAGGTTTTGTTTTGGGGTACACCATTCAGTGAAAGGCTGTAAGCAGTATAGGAAATTTTGCATTTGCTATTTTTTTGACAATACAAAAACATCTTTTAGAAAAATTTGAAGGTGCCAAAAACCCATGATGGAGGTAGCTAAATGCAGTTGATCTATGTATGGAAGAAAAACCTTCAGAAGTTATCCGTTTTCTTCTTTCACTTTGCATAAACTCCTGCTTGTATTCTTTATTCAGTCTTAATTCCAATATTTAAGTAATATTAATCAATATCCATGTATTACTAAAGTGTGATTTAATCTTTGGTTTTGGCAATCAGGTAGAAAACTTTGCATACCCCATTAATGTGCTGGAAGTGGGGAAGGGTAAAAATTTCTGAAGCATATCAGCAAATCAGTCCATAAAACATTGAAAACTCATACACAAGTTTCAAAATCATATTTTTTACCGCCTCAAATCCATTTTCTTCCACATATGTCCAGTTCTGTCCATCCACGCTATGAGACACATAAAATGTTGTCACAAAGCTCTCTGTGTTATCCGACTCTTTCCGTCCCTGTATTGCCACACGTTCCAGAGTGATAGTATCAGGCAACTCAATTTGAAGGAAATCATCTGTACATTAAACCAGAAAATTGACACAAAAAATGGAATTTTTTGTATTTTGTCCTGTCTCCACAATGTTATGTAAATTACATCCAAGGGTAAACACTTTGACAGTGGATGCTAAGTTTGTCTCCAATTTTCTTTTCCTGATTTTTTCAGCCAAAACCTTAAGAAATCACTAATTAAATGCTAATTAGGCTAAATTATGTGATCTTGATCCTCTCCTCTTGGGAAAAGGAATGTACATGTGAAAACAGACCTTCTGGGTAAGACCTTCTCTGAATATGAATCTTATGATAGTAAGTCACAGATTCCTGAATCATTAATACCAATTTTACACAACAAAACTCTGACATATTGATACCATAAATGCATCCTGAGCAATAGAATTTTGAAAACTTTATATGCCTTAGGGGCAAGATAGCATCCCTAATCAATCCAAGGTGAAAAAAACAATAGGATGAAAAATAAAGAAAAAAACAAACATTGGCCGTCAATGTGAATCCATGACATCACATCTGCTCGCTTCATGTTCACTTTTTGTAGAAAATGTGTCAACTCCAATTGCTAATACCTCGAGAACCAAACATGAGAAATAAATGAAAATTTCACCAGAATGCTTGGAACATGTTCCTCTGTAATATATCAAACATAACTTTGGTCCTGGACTATTATTTTCAGAGAAATGCGATCTTGCCCTTCAAAACCAAAGGAAGGTGTGTGATTGGTGAAATCCTACTATATTGGAATATATTCATATACCACTGAATTTACCGATCCACTTTTTTTTATACCACCCTGACTTACCGGTGTCTGACATAGCTGGTACCCATGTATCATCATGCCTGTTACTTGCAAGGCGGGCCAAACTAGCTCCATAGTTGCCACCGCTGTCCTCTGAACATGACAATAGACTATCAGGGATCGTACCATCCTCCATACCCAGTGCATAATCAGTTGAACCTGGTGCAAAAATTATCAAACTTCATTCTATCCATTATGACTTTACTACAAAACACAACTTTGGAAATGAGTAAACATTTATCAAGTAACTATAAAGTCATCAATGTGATACATTCAGACTGACTGGGCAGTACTTCTTATAGCGAATGTATTTAACACAAATAAGAAAATCAATGATTCTCATTTAGAATTTTTTTGATCAAGCTGCCAAGGTATTACTTCCCAATATACTTTGTGCCAGCTGGGGACCTATGACCAATCCTGCTTTTAAGTTTGACAGACGAAGTGATAACTGAATACATTAAATACTTAGGCATTTGTCAAACCATTCTCAGTTATTGTAAGAAAGTCATTTTACTTGTAAACACTGAATGAATGCTAATTCAGTCACACCCATGTCCTATACATTTTTTATGTAAATTCATGTAATGAAAATATTCTCTTAAAAGGCACATTACATGTAAAAACATCTCAAACGCATCGTACAAGATGTAAATTGCAAACAATGAAATTATCAAATTCAAGTGAAACTCTCTGACACAACAAAAAAAAATATGTAAAATATCAATACATAAACAAACAATGCTGATTAAAAATGCTCTTCAAAAAGTAAGTCTCTGGTTTAGATTTAAAAGTATGTCACTGAGCTTTTTTAGTTTAAAGTAATTCTAAGGGAAAGACATAGACTGCTAAGAGGAAAATGACCAGACACTTACTGTCACAGCTTGATGCTGCATCGCAACCAACCCACTGGCTATCTATCCCCGTACAGTTTGCCCCACCATACTGGGGAGAGGGGTTGTCACAGTATCTCTCCTGCATAACAGTACCGTCTGTACCACATGTTGCTGAACAAATTGTCACATCAGTCCAAGATCCATACTGGCCATCAACTGTGGAAAAATAAGTTGAGGGAGAGGATGAGTGTCAATAGAAAGGTAAATTGTACATTGAATTGTCTAAACTTGAAAAGTTGGATATAAGCCTGGGTAAGGTTGGTTGACTCTGAGGCTCCATGGTTATGAAATTTGCAGAGACAGGGGGCTACAAGGGCTTTAGCCCCCCCCATTTTTTCTGCCATGGGCATATTCGGCCCCTTCAACTGGGAACTGTACCTTTTATTTTCTCAAACATGCTGAGCCGCTTTGACGATTAGCCCCCCACTTCAAAAATTGGCCCCGTGGTCCCTGGGCTCAAATGAAAACCAACCAGGAGCCAGAAACATGCTTTGTGCCTGTACTTCAGGTGAACAATGTAATAACATTGTTTCTCCAAAGTTAAACCATGTAACAACTTGTGTTCTTTCCTCAAGTTCACTGTGGCTTACAGAAAAACACTGATTTGAATTATTAAGTAAGGTTCAGGTAAATGAAGTTCAATTTTCACACATGTTTCAACTATTGTTTTAAAGAGCCAGCCATTACTAATCTACCACCATGCTCTAATTTTAAGGAGTCAACAGGGCCTGTTATTTTGATCCCTACTACTGATATTAAAATGGCAAATGGCAAAAAAAAGAAATCTTAGGAGCAAAACAATCAATCATGATAAAGCTTCTTTTAACCTTATTGCAAGGTAGCAGTGACATACCCAGTGTTGGGGATGGGGGAAGGGAGCAAGGAATATTTGCTTCTAATCCTCTAGAATTTTTAGGATACAATTTTTGTCTGAGACAATGACAGTTATTTTTCAATTTTATGATTATTTTGCTTCAACACTGCCCATTTCACAATGACAATTTTTAAAGGGAAAATTTAATGTAGTCACCACAATCAGAAGAAGCACCAGAAAGCCCAAAGGCTCAGTGATTCCTTGCCAAAGAAAATGTTGGAATTTTCTTGGGAATTCTTGGGAAATTTTGCTTTTCAACCTCTAATGACCCCAGATGACCTTTGA